>PVJN01061428.1:0-11296 GCA_004026805.1 Lasiurus borealis
CATTATCATTCAATAAGGGAGGGGAGGGGAGAATCTCGGGTTCCCCAGGGCTGTGCTGAGTGCTGGGACACAGCAGCTGGCCCTGTGTCCTGTGGGGTCAGAGTGAGAGGTTAATGCAGACTGGACGGCCAGGACTTCTCCGAGAACCATAAACTGGTCCATAAAAGATCTCCACGGGCAGGAAGGGACACGTCCTCAGCAACAGCAGCAGGTACATGGAAGTAAAGAAGCAAACTCAGTTCAAAAGATAGTTTAGATATGACCATTTAAGGGGAAAATAAGGCTCTAGGGCCAGACTGAGGGTGACATCATGGAGGATCTTGAACATTCCCAGTTGTCTTTTTTTTTTTTTTTTTTTTTTTTAATTAAAAGATCTGGAAGCCAGTGGAGGAAGTAGAAGACAAGATCAGACCTGAGCTTTAGAAACCGCTGGCCGGGCATGAAAGTGGACAGAGCGGCCCTCGGAGGCCGCGCAGCTGAATGCAGCGCAGGAGGAGCGGAGAAGGGGGCCATGGGCCAGGGCAGTGGCTGGGTTAGACCGATGGGTGAGATAAAAGCACCAAGAACACAACAGCCATCGGCAGGGAGTGGGGCAGCTGCCGTGGGAGGGGCCTGTGTTCTCAGCACAGCCTGCGGGACGTTCACGAGGCTGAGGAGGGACTGCTGGGATGCCACACGCATGTTGGCAAGGAAGAAGAAGTGGAGGACACGTGGAAATGAAAATATTTCGTTGAAACAAAACGAACAAAACTGAAACAGACTCATAGACAGAGAGCGAACTGGTGGTCTTCAGAGGGGAGGGGGCCTAGGGGACTGGGTGAAAGGGGTGAAGGGATTAAGAGGTAAGATTGGGAGTTCCACAATAATCATGGGGAGTAAGAAATAAGAAATACAGTCAATAACATTGTAATAACTATTAGCATGTATGTTGCCAGTTGGGAACTGGGACTCTCGAGGGGAACACTATGTAAAGTAGATGATTGTCTAACCATTCAGCTGTACAAACACCTGAAACTGATGCAAAATAAAATGGAAAGAAAAAATGTTTACCTTTAGAATATATATATTTCTTTGACTAAGTAGAGTCCTTCGGCTTAAAAACTATGGAGTCTTCCTTACTCGGCAGCAGGGCGTAGGTGAAAGCACTTGTTTTGAGTCCTGCGTGCAGTCCCGTCACTAACTACGAGGCAACAGAACTCTCCATCGAGGGCATGGAGAAAGCCACTTGCCCGTCCCCAACCCCCATCCCTCAAACTGCCACCATGGCAAATAAAAACTCCTCCCACTCCACATCAAATACTCTGTGTGCTCTCCAGGACCCAGATTTCTTCAATTCTCTCAGCCCATTAGCAGTGGGGAAAAAAAAAAGTCAGGTTGATGGTATTAACAAGGACCAGCACAGTGGCCTTGTGTTTGGGGTGCATCCAAGAGATGTTGGATTACAAGGAGGATCTCAGATGGGGTGCAAAGCAAAGAGAACAGGCAAGGTGTTCTCAAGTACCTTTTTGGATGTGCCCTGCATCCCAATGACACACCGGTAGTAAGGGTTTGCTGAATTAGCACTCTCTCTCCACCAGGGCTAGTGGCTCCTTCCAAGGTTACCCTGAACTCTCCCAAAGGCTCCGCCCAGTGACATGCTCCAAATTCTCAGGGGGTATTGCTAAGTTGGGAATTCTTGAGCATGTCTCTGAGTATCCTGGCCGGTGGCGATGGGGCCAGAGATTATTGCTGCACAGCCTGGCCCTGCCACCGCCATGCTCTGTCCAACCATCACTAGTAGCAATTCAGATCAGTTCATGCCCAGCGACATGTGACATGTGTTTTCTAACTGGGGGAATGAGTGAGGAGCTTGGTCAGGATCGGGACTGATGACTTGTAGGAGGGATGACGGGGGTTGGTCCTGACTCAGCTGGGTGCTGACTTACCCTCTGTGGCTAGAAGGGCACGGTCCCAACCCTGAATCGTTTTTACAGGAGACTTGGTGAGATTCTGGGCAAAGGAGAAGGTACAGAATCGGAAAAGGTGCTTGAGAGGTTCAAGACCACTTGGAGAGATTCTAGGCACACGGAGAACTATCTCAGGGCTTAGGTGACAGAGACACAGAAATGAGGCAGGTCCTTTTTCCCCCCTCTGCATGACACCCAGCCCTGCCCTGGCAGCTGCACGACAGCTTTGGTGGCAGCTGGAGACAGTTCCATTGGCCCAGACTTGGTGTCCTCCTGACAAGCACTGCCAGCAATGGGATTCCTCTGGACAAAGGGAAAACCATGACTAGCTTGTGGAAATATTTAAAGCACCCCAAAGTAGGGCTCAGGGGGACTGCTGTTTGAGCAGATGAGTCATTGTAATTTGGGAGTAAAGGTAAATGTACCATTTTGTAATCATGGACAGAAGAGGCTTGGAAATACCAGTTCTAAGAATAGATGCTAATGGGTGTGGGAGGCAAAACAAGCAACCCCCAAATCAGGAAGAGTTTGCAAAGGCCAACCAAAGATCTGGAGATCAGTTTTCCAAGATGGGGAAATCGGACATGGTTGTCAGGCTCCAGGGCTGGTTAACAAAATGCCAGAGGAACTCACAATGTGGCTGAACTAAAGCTAATCACACTTGGGTAGCTAATCACCCAGGGTAGGGTGGAGAGTCTGAGGGGGTAGGAGTTGGACAGCTCTCCCTCCCAACCCCCAAAGAAAGGGCCAGTCATGAATCTGTTCATGAACTGAGGCATGAGTGTGTTCACCATATGGACACCCGCACATCCGTGTGCACTCACACACTCACAAGTATTGTTTGGGAGGCGCAATCACTAGCCTTTGTTCAAGAATATAAGGTCAACACTGTCCAGTATTGCTCAGTGGTTACAGCATCAACCCACGCACTAAATGGTCTCAGGCTCTGTTCTAGGTCAAGGGCACATACTTGGGTTGTGGTTTGCTCTCTGCCCCCACAGGGGTGTATGTGGGAGGCAACCAGTCGATATGTCTCTCTCATAGTGATGTTTCTCTCTCGCTCCCACCCTCCAATATCTGCCTACCATTCTCTTTCAAAAACAATGGGGAAAATATCCCCAGGTGAGGATTAAAAAGATAATAATAGTACAGGGTCAAGCACTTTGAAGGAGAAAGCTGATAGCTAAGTTATTCACAAAAAATAATAATAATAATAACACTGGAAGTCTTTGTCTCCCTCTCTGCCCTGACAGATGCAAGTCCTTGGACACCAAAATATATTTCCAAACAAGGTGAATGGAGACCCCACTTGGTAAACTTCACAACACCCAGAGACACCATGACCATACACCGCTAGTGCCTACTACAGCAGGCCAGCTGTGCCAGGTGAGCCTTCCCCCTCAGCCTGCTCCTGGCCCCCACCCTCACACCAACAGCTACAGCATCCTGTGTGTCGACAAAGTCCTAAGCCCGTTCAGGACTGAGCCCCTAATTGAAAGACAGACTCCCATCTTGGCCAAGACTTATTTTCTTATCTTGCTAGAAGGACCGCCTTTAACCTCACCAGTCCACCCCTCGGGATTTCCAGTGCTGCTGCAGTTGCTTATCTGACCTTAGAAGATACTTGTCCGCTCACATATTTTGCAGTGAGTCCTCCAGCTGCTACCAGTTACTGCTCCCCTTATCAACACAGAGTGGCCCAAAACAGCCTTACCATAGCCCAACCACGATAAAAAAAATAAATGAAAACTTCCAAAGTTTAAACACAATAGGAAGAAGAGAAAGGAGAAACTCACCCTCCCCAGATTCTAAGAATGAACTCATGGATCCATCATAATTAGAGAAATAGATCTCCTTTCAATGCCATCGAATTATCATGAAGGAAGATGTCATTTTAATGCCCGGTTCATTTGGGCAAGACACGGTGAAGAGTATACACACAGAGGCTCATCTTCATATCCGCTTACACAAAGGGGCAGTTTACATCGACAAGGGGAATAACAGAGGAAGAGACGCTTTATCCGTAGCACTTGAGGAAACCCTCCTCTTTACAGCACTACGCCCTGGGGATGGACGTGGAGTAATTACAGACTAAAACAAACATAAGAGGAAATCCCAGTCTTGCTATGTCTTCGAATTACATTAGGGCTGTGTGTGCTTAGTCTGTGTTTTCTTTGATTGCCATTTCCACTGTCATCTTGAGATCCTGCTGTGCTGGAAGTGGGCTTCAGATCATGAAACAGAGCATTAGCATTCATGCCCCTGAGTGTGTGCGCATACATACACACTCACACGCGCACACACAGAGACACACCTACTGACAAAAGGGAAGAAGAAACAGTTTGGCCCAGGTGGGACTGCCGTGTGCCATAAAACCTGGTGCTGTCAGCCCATCTCGGGCTGCAAATCCCCACTGCGTCGCGCAGACAAGGATTAATTACTGCTGTCCAGAGCCCAGGCTCATGTCTTACTTCACAGTGTGAGGCTGATCTGGGCAGGAGGGAAATCCTGCAGACCCAAAGTGGGTCAAGGAAAAGTAAGCAGAAAGAACTATGTCAAATTCTACAGGCAGGAATGGGAGGTTAGCGGAAAACCAAAGCTACCCCACTCCCAAGGCAGAGACAAAATGGTCCTTCCATTTCCCCACTTTTTTAGCTCCTGGGCACAGACAATGTCTTTTTTTAAAAGATAAAAACCTGTGTTTGACTTTAGAGGATCTTTTTTTCTATGCCAGGTATTTATGACTCTTCGGGCCATATTTCCCTGGAACACTGGAGTTGGTGGAGAGGACACTTACCTTTGCAGTAGCTCTGATCTGGGAAGCAAACGAGATAGTGGGCATGGCTGAGTCTGCTGGGGAGAGCCTTCAGAGCACACCATGCCAGCCTGTGACTCCCAAGGTCTGGGCTCTAAGACTTGGCACTAACCACCTTTATTCCAGGCTCTAAAGGCATTCTCAAGACTTTTTATAGGCCAATGAAATGCTCACAGCACAAAGTTAAATAAAACCAAAGCAGACTGTCAAATATATATGCATGTATGTATAGACAGATAAGATACTAGTATATACATTTGCATATATGCATATACATAATACATAAATGTACACATATATACATATGTATATCTTCCTCCCACTCCAGAGAAATAAAGTAAATATAGAAGGAAATACACCAAAATGTCAACAGTGGAATCTCTACAAGGTAGGAATACAGATGGATTGGCTTGTTTTTCCTTTGCATTTTTCTTTATTTTCCAAGTTTCCTACACTAGGCATGTTTTAAGGGGGTTGAGAGTGTAGCACATTCCAAACTCCAAATAGATTGACCCAGACCTGTCTCTTAAGCAAAGTTGCCCCCAAGCTCTACCCTGAACTCTCAACTCTGGTATCTCATGAGGAACATGGAAGACAGAGACCCAGTGGCCCATCCAAGGCCAGGACTGGAAGTGGGAGGGGAAGGGTGTCTTCCTCTTAGCTTCTTTATCTCCTGAGACTGATAAAGTGTCCTGTTCTTCTGCATCACACACACAACTCTGGAAAAGTGGGCACAGAACCACCCAGTAACTTTCCATGAGATGCCACATGGGACCTTGTGATAACTCTGCAGCCTCCATCCCGGCAACAGCCCTGTCACCAGGTCGTCTCCCTTTCCATTCGGACAGCACCGTCAGGAAGTCTCCAGCCTTCTCTGGGACCTTTCCCAAAGCCACAGTTTGGTTCAGGCCATTGAAACTAATGTTCCGCCCGGCGTCAGGGCTCACCAGCAGCATTCGGCAGCCTTTCTTTCATCAGACTACAGGGGAGGAGGATGGTGACCATGTGTCTTCTGGACGCATAGGAAGGAGTGGAAATCACAGGGCTAAAAGGAAGGCCTTGGAGGACAAGCTGCTTCGGGGGTGGGAGGGAAGCGGAGAGTCACTCCCCTCATCCCCGAAGATGCCTTTAGAACAAAAATGTCCTTGCATTTAGTTCCTTGCAAAATAAATCAGAATCTGCACATTGTTGTGTCTTGGCTCTATAATTTGCCACATACATTCAGTGGATAAATATGTATGAACCCCTCTGTGGGCATGGTCCCTGCCTTTGTGGGCTGTGTTGAGTTTACAATCCTGTTGTTCCTCTGCCACATACAGATGTCGTCCTTCTAGACAGAGCTGGGTCCCAGGCACAGACCTCAGAGTAGGGATAAGCCAAAGTGCGATGTGCCACCACATGTAGCAGATTCCTTGGGGAAGGTCCTTCTTGGCCTGAGTCACACACAGGTGCCCCCCACAGAAGAAAATGCCATTGTGAAGCTAATCCGGGGAAACAGATCAACTCTAAAGAGAACCCAGAAAACTCTCTGGAAGAGGGACGGCCCCCCCGAACACCTCCCGATGCTGCTCAAGCTAATCAGAGAGCTCGGGCTGAGTCCAGATCCAGGGTGACCACCCATGGCCAGGCCCCCAAGAGGACAGGACTAAGGGCGACGTGCTGGAGCACTGGGTCTTGCATAAGAAACTTCCGGGGGGGGGGGGCCAGAAAAAGACAACTTCCAAGTTGCCCTGTTACACCTCAATAGAGTATATTCTCCCAAGTGCTGCTGTATTTTAAAGCGAAATTTCCAAAGACAATGCTTAAAGCAGAAGCCTCTTTGCTTGACATGGATTCTCTAGGCCAGATCTAAATCTGCTAGGGTATTGGTGGTCACCAAAAAACTGTCTCAAAGCACTGTATTTTAGTGCAGAAGTTCCAAGAAAGAAACCTTGACTATAAAGCACTTAAACGCATAGCTAAAATTAAAAGCACTTTAAGAGAGAGTTGAGGGGACAAGGCCATAACAACAACAACAAAAAAAATTGGAGGGATTCTCATTTATTGGCAGGCACAGTATAAGGATTCTATAATAATAAAAGGGTAATATGCTAATTAGACCAGACATCATTTTGGACATCCTCCCCGTCCTGGGTGCCTGCAGGCAGCCAAAGAAGGGAACCCGGGTCCTGGGTGCCGCAGGGAAGCCAGTTCTGGCAGCCAGGTCCCGGGTACCAGAGGAAGGCAATGCTGGCAGCCAGGAGAAGGAAGGCCTACTCTTGCACCAGTTTTCGAGCATCAGGCCTCTAGTTTTACATAAAATATATTAATTGGTCCTGACAACAACCCAAGAGGTAATACTTTGCATCCTGCTTTGCAGATGAGAAAACAGAGGCTGAGAGAAGTTACATAATTTCTCAAGGCCACACAGTCAGAACACCAACCCAGACCTGTGATTCTATAATATCCCAGCCAACGAGGACAAAGAATCATGTGCAGATTTATAAGAGTTACCCTCTCTAGCCTAGGACTATGTAAAGGTTTGTCAATTTTAAAAATTCAGTCTCAGAAGGAGACTTAACTTTGCATGGTGAACTCACAATACAATATATGGATGTTATTATACAATTATACGCTTGAAATCTATCTAAATTTTATTAACTAATGTCACCCCAATAAATTTTAACAAAAAATAAAAATTTCATCTGATATGGTTATGTTTTCACACTATTGAGTAAAGAAAATGTAGACTTCCATCACCCAACCATCACATTCTCACCTCCTCCAGACCTTGCCCTTAAAAATAATACAGGACAGAAAGGCGGTGAGGAGGAGCCAGATTAAGCAAAGATTCTGGACCCTTCACAGATCATGGTACCTGGTCACCAGCAGCAATTTTCCCAGAACCCAACACTTCCACTTCCAGCTCCACCCATCTTCCCAACTCCCATGGCTAGACTGGGAGTCACTCTGTCTCTTGCAGGGGGCTGCCTTATAACATGAGGTGAAAATATCAGGGACAGAGTTCAGAGCCAATGCCATTCTATTTCTAATGTAGGGGAAAGAGGTTGCCCTTATTTATGGGTTGCGGGGGAAGATGGATACCAACCTAACTCAATGCCCTGATGGTCAGCCAGCGGGGACATTGTTAACAGAGACTAGATCTGAGCTTTTCAAAGAAGTGCTATTTGGGAAGGTCTTATGTACCATGCCAGGCAGAAAGCACAGGTGTCAAAGCATAGACTGCCCCAATCCCTGGAGTGTGGATCTCAGTCAAGATATTTCCCTCTGAGTCTCTGTTT
This sequence comes from Lasiurus borealis, assembly GCA_004026805.1. Classification (NCBI taxonomy): domain Eukaryota; kingdom Metazoa; phylum Chordata; class Mammalia; order Chiroptera; family Vespertilionidae; genus Lasiurus; species Lasiurus borealis. The sequence goes on from PVJN01061428.1 coordinate 8,043, forward strand.
CCTCATCTGTTAGATAGGGAAATATAGCAGTTCTACTATCATAGGTTGACCCCAGGACAAAAGAGTAGGTTGGCATTTTTAAAAGTTCTTCTATTATCAACTAAAGTAAGGTTTTTCAAACTGCATTCTGTAGTTTCACCTATTCTCACTGAAGATCCTGGAGACTGGTTTGCAAAGAGTTAAACTTTGGCTATTTTGAGAAGTAGCCACATTTTCTTTGTATTTTACATTTGCATGAGTGTCTTTCTTTCTAATTTCATATTATTTTTCATATTTCCAACCACAGCTGGATCATCAAGAATGATGACAAAAAAGAAGTGGAAAATATTTAAGTTCTGAAAAGTCATAAAAATTTTAAGTGGTTACTAACTATAGTCAAAAAGTATCTTTGATTTGTTTTATGTAAATAGCAACCATGGATTTTTTTTTTTAATCTGGGAATAATGTTATTACAACCTTACAGTTGACATCTGACCCCATTCTTTCCAATAAGAGTCTCTGGAAGTAAAACAGTAAGATAAAACTGTATCTTGAAGAGTTGTTTTGCAACAAAACTATGGTTTGCAGCTGGTTATGCTGCCCAACATGGGTAAAGAAGACTAAAGGCGAAAGAGAAATAAATGCAAATAGACAGTGAAGAGGCGCTGGCAGAAATCTAGGCCTGAGGTGTTGACAGGGGCCTGGGTTATCCAGTGGCAGTGCAGATGGAAAGAAAGAATCAACCCAGGAAATGGTGGAGAGAAGATTCTGGAACCAGCTGTCACTATCTTCTGGCTCCAGCCTGGTTCAGTAAATGTGATGTAATTAGGTCACTGCCTGCATTCCCTGTTCCGGGCCAAGAGCTGCTTCGGGCGCTGGGGCGAGTGTCCTTGTCACGGAGCAAGCTTCAGGAGCCTCTCTCGCCAACCAGACTCCTCAGGGATGGTCTCTCCAGGTCCCCTCCCTGGAGAGGGAGCTTTTCCAAAGCCCAGCCCCGAGGCCAGACGCTCTGGCTCCCTGACCCATTCCTTAGTGTCTGTCCTTGGGGCCCCTCTGCCCAACTCTGGCCTTCCAAACTCCAGCCCAGGGACCTTAGGGCTGGCTCCTGCCCAGGAGAAGTATTTGGAAGTGACTGGGTGGTGTTACTCTGCACCCTGTCGGCTGCCAACAGGAAAGAGACATCTTTCCCAAAGCCACAGTTTGGTTCAGGCCATTTAAACTAATGTTCCACAAGTGAGGACTCGGTATACCCTGATCCTCCTCCCAGGCACACATCCATCTGTCTCAGGAGTGTTTTGGGGACAAGGCAAGTGCTACGTGGACCTGGGCCCAGCGGCCAACTCGTGGGACCCACTCTGCGGTCACTCTAGCCCGGCTGCAGATGTGCAGAGATGGTCAGGGGCCCATCAGGAGTGCCAGTCCCTAGGAGGCAAGAGGAGGTGGGAGGCAGAGGATGGAACAGAACCAGGAACGCACCGGTACAGAAGCAAAGCAGCAGGAGCACATGTGGATGCTGCAGCCCAGTCTCGAACATGGACTTGAGGGGCTATGACAGCCGCTGGTCAGCTACCCCCCCCCCTGCTCCCCTCCCCGCATCTCCTTCAGGGAGGAGCTGAGTGGCCCTCACTGAGTCCTGCAGCCACCAGGTCTTACTTGAACCTCCAGAAACAAGACTCGCCCCTGCCCGGCACAGACACCTGGAAGAGCTTTCCCTGTAAGATACTTCTCTCCTCCTCCACCAGCCCAAGGCCCTGGCCCACCTCCTTCCATGTCCACTCAGAGAAACGAGCCCCATGGCTTCTGGCCACACTCCCAATTACTACTAGGAAGTCCCACCTGTGCTTAATCCAGACCTAAAACGCTCTTTATCGATTTGTACGTTTCCCCTGGAGAGCATCCCACTCTTCTGGGGACTCAGATTTTTCAATACCCTTTATCCAGGTTTAACTCTCAAATGGCTTCTAGAACATCTCTTTAAAACATGCAACCCAGTGTCCTAGAAAGCGTTCAGAGAAATAAACATTTCTGTGGCCAGCGTAGAGCAATGTTTAAGAATTGAATCAGACAGACCATGTTTTCAAATCCCATCACCATCACTTACTTGTTGCGTGACCTTGTACAGGTCACTTAAACTTTCTGAGCTTCAGCCTGCTCCTCTGCAAAATAAGAATAATGTCCATTCCATGGATTTGATGTGAATTCTAGTGAGACAATGCATATAAAGCACCTTCGCATAATGCCTGGTGCTCAATAAATGCTAGCTATGTTTATCAGGACCATTCCACAGCCTCAGGCCCAAATTGAATCTATGATAAAGGAAAATGATCATAAGCATAGGAAGCATAGATATGCATGACTTAACTATTTGGGCTCTGAAGATATGTAATATTAGTAACTATTTGCCCAGGCAAACACATAAATTGGGCAAAATGGATTAATCTAGATTTTCTCCCGAATTGTTATGTGAGGCGGGGTCTCCTTTCACTTGCACTCTGAAATAAAGGTCCCAGGCAACAGAAAAAGGGCCCATGGAAAAGAACCCCCATAGCGGGGCACATAGGAAACCCAAGGCTGCACACACACGACATGCACCAGGGATCAGAAGACCCTGAGCTGGAGCCACATTGGCGTTAGCAAATCCAGCTACAAAGCTGTCTGTGCTGGGCGGGCCCTCGCCCTGGCTGGCTGTGGCTGGTCCTCAAACACACTGCATAAACAAACAGGGGATCACGTTGACCCAAGCTATGAAGAGATTGCATTTTTGCTTTCCGAAAAAGTTGCGATTTGCCAAGAAAAACCATTTCTAATACAGACGAGGCAAATCTCAAACTAAATCAGAGCTGCACACAAGGAGGCCCGCCTGCTTCCTGGAGGAGGAAGCTAACCAGAGGCCTATCCAACCTCCTGCTCTCCAACCTGGGTGTCAGCTGCAAACATCCACAGGGCTACACGGCCTCCTCCAGGCCTAGAGCAAGTCCCTCCTCCAATTGGGCCTCCGTGTGAAGCTTCCTGGATTGATTGGAGGCATCTCTTCTCTTCAGCAGGAATCCCACCGCATCGAGCCCAGCAATCCTCTTTGCCTTCTTTGCCTAGTTCCCTGTCACCCTATCTTCTTCTCCACACTGACCCCCACCTGGTTATTCCCCTCCTGGTTTCCTCAAGTGTTCCCTCTTTGCTCATATTACAGAACAGGAGGGAATTCGGCTCCATTATCCCTGGCCAAGGTGGCTTGAAAATCCTGCCAAGTACTTGATTCCAGTGTGAGCAGGGAAGGA
>PVJN01061429.1:0-11299 GCA_004026805.1 Lasiurus borealis
GTACAGAGTCCTAACAGCAGACTGGAGAAAGGCAAGAATCAAGTCAGAAATTTGAAATATAAAGAAGCAGAAAACACTCAAATGGAAAAGCAAGAAGAGAAAAGAATCCAAAAATGTGAATATAATGTAAGGAGACTCTGGGACAGCTTCAAGCGTACCAACATCAGAATTGTGGGGGTGCCGGAGGAAGAGAGAGAGCCAGATACTGAAAGCCTATTTAAAGAAATAATGACTGAAAACTTCCCACATCTGGTAAAAGAAATAGACTTACAAGTCCAGGAAGCACACAGAACCCCATATAAAAGGAATCCAAAGAGGACCACACCAAGACACATCATAATTAAAATACCAAGAACAAAAGACAAAGAGAGAATATTAAAAGCAGCAAGAGAAAAACAGTTTATTACCTACAAGAGAGCACCCATACGACTGTCATCTGATTTCTCAACAGCAACGATGCAGGCCAGACGGGAGTGGCAAGAAATATTCAACGTGATGAATAGCAAGAACCTACAACCAAGAATAATCTATCCAGCAAAAGCTAACATTCAGAATTGAAGGGCAGATAAAGAGCTTACAGAGAAGAAAAAGCTAAAGGAGTTCATCAACTCAAAACCAGTATTATATGAAATGCTAAAAGGGACTCTTTTAGAAGAGGAAGAAGAAAAAGGTAAACGCCAAAAATTATGAACAACAAATACATATCTATCAACAAGTGAATCTAAAAATTAAGGGATTAAAAATTTGATCAACAGAATAAACTGATGAATATAATAGAATCTGGAGCACAGAAAGGGAGTGGACTGATAATTCTCAGGGGGAAAGGGGTGAGGGGTGTACAGGGAGAGACTGGACAAAAATCATACACCTATGGATGAGATCAATGGGAGGGAGCTAAGGGCAGAGGGAGGGGTGGGAACTGGGTGGAGGGGTGCTATGGAAGGGAAAAAAGAGAAACAAATGTAATAATCTGAATAATAAAGATTTAATTGAAAAAATAAAATAAAATAAAATAAAAGTTAAAAAAATAGGGGGGAAAGATTCTTATTGTGACTATCATGTGCTATAAAATAAAACAATCTTGATGAAATTTAATAACATAAGTTCTAAAAAGTCCCCCCAAAGGAAGAAATGCTGAATGGAAATTAATTAGTAATTTCAGATGCATAATATGCCAAATGTATTACTTTATTTTAATAAATGTTTAAGGAAAAATATTTTTCCTAGTTTAATATAACCTTGATTTCCCTAATTTTTCTCACAAAGTCTTAAGCTTCTTAACAATTAATTCTGTACAAAGAGGTTTTCAAAAACCAAACATAGATGTATGAGAGAAATTCCCTCAACCCAGCCTGCACCCTTTCCAATCGGGGACACCTTTTGCATTAAAAAAAGAGAAGTAAAACTAAAATTTACAAAATTTATATGCAAGAAAAAGATGCTGTGAAATATAAAGTGCAAGATTCCAACTTTTCAAATTAAGCTTAAGTAATAACTAAGATTTATTTCCCAAAATTGGAAAATTTAGCAGAGGTATATGGAGGATATATCTATTTGAAAATGAATAATCATGTTGAGCATGTGTTAGCTCCAAGAAGGCATAGATTTTGTTGTTTTCTTCACTGCTTGATTCTTAGATGCTAGAATAGCTTCTACTTTATAGTAGGTATGCAAAAAAAATTTGAAAACTCAAATAAGTGACCCAAACTCAAAAGACTATGATTTTTCTCTGAATTCATTCTTTAAATGACACATGAATTTTAGGAAGTCACTTAACAAGTTGTAAGTTCTATTTAATTCTTGATTTGTGAGATTTTTATTTATCTATTTATTTAAAAGATATTACAAGAATATGGGATTTGCCCTACCAAATATCAAATTTAACAACATGGCACTGTTTTAGGGCTATGCAATAAGTCAGTGGAATAGAATAGAAAATTTAGAGACAGATTCTGTGTGTGTGTGTGTGTGTGTGTGTGTGTGTGTGTGTTACTCCACAAAGGTAACACACAAAATCAATACATAAAATAAAATGAATTGGTTTGGGACAACTTGGCTATTGTTTAGAAGAAAAAATGTTAATTCCCTCTCATACCATATAGTAAGCTAAGTCCTGATAGGTCAAGGACCTGAACATCTATAATAATAAAAATATAATATGTTAATTAGACCAGATGTCCTTCAGGATGACCTTCCAGATGAAGCCAGGGGTGTGAGGGGAGCCCAGGTCCCAGGTGCCTTCTGGTGGCCACAGGGAAGCCCGGGTCCCAGGTGCCAGAGGAAAGCTGGTGCTGGCAGACAGAGGAAGGAAGGCCTACTTTTGCCTGAATTTGGTGCATCAAGCCTCTAGTTTTTTAATAAAAAAGAAAATTATAAAACTACCAGGAACAAAATTCACAGAAATGTGAATTATCTTAGGGTAATAAAATCCTTTCAAAAGTAACATTAAACTCATAATTATAAAAAAAATTAAAATGTAAACAACTATAATTGCTTTACATTTAAAAGTACTATAAACAAAGCTGGGAGGTAAATAAGCAATAAAGGAAATAATAATTATAACAGAAAGTAAAGAGTCATTATCCTATCTAATAAAGAAGGAATATGCTAATTGACCCTCATGCCATCGCAAAAGTGGTGATGCTCACAGCCAATAAGAAGGGGATATGTTAATTGACTGCCATGCCCTCCAAGATAGTTGTGCCCACAGACAATAAGGATGGCCAGCAGTGGATGACAGTTGGGGGTAACCAGGCCAGCAGGGTGGGCAGTTAGGGGTAATCAAGCAGGCAGGCAGAGGCAGTTAGGGCTGATCAGCTAGGCAGATAGGTGAGTAGTTAGGAGCCAGTGGTCCCAGATTGTGAGAGGGATATCTGACTGCCAGCATCCTGTAGGATTGGGCCTAAACTGGCAGTTGGATAACTCCTAAGGGGTCCCCAGTTGGAGAGGCCACAGGCTGGGTTGAAGGAACACCCCCACTTGATGCATGAATTTCATGCACCAGGCCTCTAGTTAAAAATAAAAAGTAGAGGCAAGAGTACTGGTTTTGAAGTTAAACATAACTGAGTCTGATACTTTCCTCTGCTATTTACCCAATGTGTGTTCTTGAGCACATTGCTTAATCTATCTGAGCCACAGAGTGTGCACTGAAAAGAAGAGGGTAGTAAAAGTGCATCTCATGCTTGAGGGAGAACTGAGAAAATGCATGTACAGAGCAAGGCACCTAGCAGAGACTCAATAAATATCAGTGTCTCCTTTATTTATTCACTAGAAGCCCAATCAATGAAATCTGTGCAAGACTGGTGGTGGGTCGCGTGCAGCTGGCCAATCCGAGAGATTACTCCTATCTCAAACGTTGCTCGTATTTCAAAGCAAAAATTGCTCGCTCGACTGCTCGTATCTCAAAAATCTCGTATGTTAGGGCACTCGTATCTCGAGGTACCACTGTATATTAACATGTGTGTAACTCCATCTATTGAAAAACCCCCACATTACGTGCCCTTGACCAAATTTGAACCTAGGACCGTATGGTCCACAGGCCAATGCTCTATCCCCTGAGCCAAACCGGGGATAGCTGACCTGCAGGCCTCTGCCTTCTCTTCCTCTCGGGGGTGGGCCTGCAGGCTCTTCCCTCCCTCCCTGGGCCCTGACGGTTTCCCCCACTCTGCCATATCCAGACTCAGTGGCAAGGTAAAGGCAGGTGCGTGAGCAGGGGAGGGGGAGACACACCTAGCCCTGTTTCTCCCAAGTCCCAAAGCCCCTCTCATGAACCCCAAGGCCCTGTCTCCCCGACTCCCTTAGTGGAGGGACATTTGGACGCAGCCCATCCGCTTTCCGCCCTCGGCAAGCACCAGTGGGGTTCTGTGCTCTGGGCCGGGCCCCGTGAGGCTCTGACGATGAACACACATCCACAGCGGGGCCACTGAAGGGCTGGGTGGTCTCTGACCAGGGACTGAACCCTGGGCCTCCGTTGTTGTGTGTCCAGGATGCAGGGGGCAGGACAGAACTCAGTGACCACAGCTGTTGTGAGGAGGGCGATCCCTGCCATCCGGGAGCGGAGATCTCCCGGGGAGGCTGCTGGGGAGGACAGGCGGCACTGGGGTGGGCGGCTGGAGCGGGGACACACAGGTGGCCTGGGAGGACACTGAGGGGAAGTGCTGAGACGGTGGGTCCTGGCCTGTGGGGGAGGGGCAGGTTCCGATGGCTGGGCGGCAGAGAGGGGCTTAGAGTTACTCTGCAGGGATCCGGAAGGCATGTTGTATTATGGCAGCGGTTCTCAACCTGTGGCCATCGGCAGGGACCTGGGACCTGGGCTTCATCCAGAAGATTCTCCAGAAGTACGTCCGGCCTAATTAGCATATTATGCTTTTATTATTAAAGATTTTTAAAGTTTCACCTCCTCTAATTCTCCTGTTTTCCTTTTCCCTCTACTCCAGATTCCCTGCCAGTTTTGATTAGACTGAGGGATGATTCAAGGCAGGAAAATCCAGCTCCCTTTTAAAACAAAAGTATAATTTGGTTAAGATATTTGTATATAATTCAAGGAGAACTTTCATGGAAAGCAGCAAAGCAAAGTGTTACAGTGAATGAAGAAAACAGAGCAGAAAGAGCAAACTGCAATTAAAATTCGGCAGCAGCAAGATGATGAAAAGGAAGAGTCAAACAATAATGAGAGTAACATCAAACCCAAAACTATAAAGAAAACAGATAAAAAAGTGAATATGAAATTATATACTTTGGAGAGCACATTCTAGCCCTATCATACCCCTTTGTCTTCCACTCATACCCTAGATTCACACTAGAAAAGCAACCAGGTTTAAACTTTTAATGGCTACAGTTTTAAATTAAATTTTTTTCTGGGTGGTTACTTCCTTATCTCTCAATAATAGAGTCATATTGCCACTTCTTTATTTATCAAGCAGATGGGCAATCTGTAGACTTCCTTCCCATTCTGACAGATGAGATCTTAGTTCACTTACTCCTCCCCACTCTCAATATGAATGCCTATTTTTAATTCCTCTATTGTAATTTTAGGTAATGCACTAACTTCAGTTCCTTTTCATAACTTTTAAAATATTTGTACTTTTGTTTCCTGTTCCATTAACTATAACCTGTATCTCTCTTCTCCCCACTCTGTGAAGTCCCCTCCCTTTCCACTTTTTAAACTCTCAAACTGCTGTTTCCTGTAAAATTTCAATGAAAAAGTCCACATAACCAGAACAATGGAATAAGAAGTTTTAAAAATGACATTTTTTAAAAATTATGAGTTAGTTCATACACACAGATAATACTAGAGACTAATACAAGAGCATATGCATTCACCATCCAGCTTTATCAAATTTTAACATTATAACATATTTGCTACCCCTTTTAAAAAATATTGCCAATCCATTGAGGGCTCTTATACTAATTACTCACTCTCCCACCCTAGCATTTATGATTGTATCAAAATCTCTTATTAATTCATTGGTTATTATTCTAACCCAGTATGTATTTTTGGCACATAGTTTGGCACCCATATATCATATATTAATAATGACTCTTTCAAAAGCAAAATGAAAGCTACTGGGATTGAGGAGCACTAATATTCCTAAATTCTAAGATTTTGAGGTAAATCTACGGCAAACAATTTCCAGGAACATGACTCACAAGGCACAAAATATACCATTAATAGGTAAAAATAATAATAGCTTGCTGGCTTAAAGGAATTATGGGATATACCAAGGTAGAGAATCTGGAAGGTGATATTTAATTTTGCGTTAAGATTGATTTAAGATTGAGCCTTCATGCAAATGAAGGGCTTAAACTGAAGAGGACAGCCCCTAGCAGAGTCCCCTCACTACCTTCATGGTTGGGTAGAAAGAGTATTAGGGACAAGCAACAAGTCTGGTCCTCATTTTGCTTAACAGCATGAATTGTACTTCAGAGAAATAAGATTTAAAGAAGAAGAGACAGGGACTTGTCACTGACCCATTTTCTGCTTATGCAGAACTGTTTACAGCTAGAATGTGTAACAGAAGATGCTTAGCATCCTGCATTTAAACATGTGAGCACCTGCCAGAGAAGCAGAAGCAAGAGACACAAAGAAAGCACAAAGTTATGAGAATGGGAGGCAAAGAAACATCCAATGGCATGAAGATATTAATGTAGGGACATTAATTTTTCTTTATTACTAAACTAGAAGACCAATACACAGAAATTCATGCAAGAGTAGGCCTTCCTTCCCCTGGCTGCCAGCACCAACTTCCCTCAGGTACCCAGGACCCAGGTTTCCCTCCTCTCACTGCCAGCAAGCACCAGAGACCCTGGCTGGCTTCCCCTGGGCCACCCGCAGCCATCTGGAGCCCCAGCTTCATCAGGAATGACATCCGGAATGATGTCTGAAAGACATCCAGTCTAATTAGCATATTAACCTTTTATTATTATAGATAAACTAAAATTTTACAAGAGATGTTTTGCCACCCATAATTCCTATATTACCATATAGGGAATTTTTGTTTCTTCATATTTTTTTCCCAATTGTATCCCCCCACTACACAGACACACACACACACACACACACACACACACACACACATACACACACGGGAGTCTGTATGTCATGTAGACCTACTTTTTTTCTTACTGTTTTTTATTTTTTTATTTTTTAATATACCTACTTTTAATCATTGTATGGTAAACAGTTCCTTGTGCCCCTTTTAAAATTGGATATGCATTCATGACACAGTTTCAGTCATTAGATTTATTCTCCGTGGCTGCACCTAGTGCCTATTGTTTCCATGGCTACTGCAGTAGCCCCCTTATCCATGGGTGATATGTCCCAAGATCCCAAATGGATGCCTGACTCTGCAGATTGCATCAAACTGATTTTTCCTACACGTTGAACCTGTGATTAATTTATAAATCAGGAAGAGTAAAGGAATAACAACAACAACAATAAAATAGAATAATTATGACAATATACTCTTAGAAAAGTTACGTGAAAGTGGCATCATTAAGTAAAATGAGGGGTACTTGGACATAAGCACTGTGACACTTCAACAGTTGATCTGCTAACCAAGATGGCTACTAAGTGGTCAACAGGCAGAGAGTGTCCACAGCATGGAGTTGCTGGACACAGGCATGAGTCAGGCCCAGGTGGGACTGAGCAGGACTCTGGAGATTTCATCACACTACTCAGAACGATATGAAGATTGAGACTTATGAATCGCTTAAATTTCTGAAGTCCTCCACTTCATATTTCTGATTGTGGTTAACTGCAGGTAACTAAGACAATAGGAAGTGACGCCATGGATAAAGGGAGACTAATATATATAAATATGCTCCTATAGGCACAGTGAATATTCGCAACATAAATAAGGGAGGGGATATTAAGGAAAATTAGAAAATGAGCATTTTTTTAAGAGAAAAGAGGTGAGTGGGAGATTTAGAAGTTATCATTAGTAGCCAGTTGATTCAGAACTGTGTCCCTCTTTCTTTTATGTTAATTAGGTATGACTTAGCAGGCATACTGTTCTCCTAAGGGAGATTCCTAATTTTTGAACTTGAAGACAGTTACAAATGCAGAAATAAACATAGCTAATAAAAATACATGTGGACCCAAAATTAATCAATATTGATCACAATAGTTTAAAATGAATACTCCTGAAAAGTTATATTTTTATTAAAAGGTGACCTCTTACTGACTCCAAGAATCAAGGCAACTTCATCCCAAAGTAATTCATGTAAATGGTAGAGGAAGGAGAAATGGGTGTAACCTATGCAGAAAGACTGCTCTTTAATGGGTTGCTGTTTGCAACTTCATTGCATAGTACTCTGCTTGTATAATGCATTATAATTTTCAAAGTGCTTTTGTGGCCTGTATAGTAGTGGGACGGGAGGTGAGCTTCCACCAAGGCTGCCCACACTCCAGAGGTAGGCATGGAATGCTGAAGGTTGCAGCTAGGGAGGGTGCTTACTGGAACTACACAGAAGGTAGATCTTTGGTCCAGTTAAGGAATCTTTACCAAGTGACACTATAAACCTTCCTCCTGTTGAAACATGAGCAGCAAAATCCCTTCTTCTTGGATCATTCCAACCGAGAGACAGTTCAAGGAAGGACAACATAGACGGATTGGAATTGAGAACTTCCCCCATTAACAGAACTTCCCCAAAATACCCTTGAGGGAGATCAATAGACCATAGAGCATCTTTCTCAGTAAAGACAGCAGCACTTTCCAAAGTGTGAGCCCATTTGGAAGTTGCAGGATTTCAAGGAGCTTTGAAAGTAAGAGCAGCGCTGCATAATAAGACCACAATCTAAGGCCTTACAGATGTTTCTTCTAAGAGATCCTGGGGCATGCTGCTGAATCACAAGCACTAATGATGGTAAACCCTGAAGCAAGCATGGTCAGGAAAACACAGAGCAAAAAACAAAGATGGGAGCCTTAGACAGGAAGGAAGGAGAGTTTGTCGATTAATGTCAAAAGTGGCACCCATATATGTAAATTGCGTACTGATACCAGCTTCAGTTTATTTAGAAGAGATTACCATTTATATCTACAATGTAGAAGAAGCCTAGCTCCGAGCATAAACACTTGAACATATGTCAGAGAAGCAGGAATAAAGTCACAAAAGAAAGCACAATATTCCTAATATATACACATACATATGTATATATACATACATACCCACACATATATATATAAATACACATTTGAAAGATACATTTATGAATAAATTGAAAAGATCATTTAAAAATGAAAGAATTAGGACATAAATATCAATAAACTCCATAATTTATTTATTTCATTTTTACATTGGCTAGAACCAATATGAAGATCCTAATAAACATTACTATTACCCCTTGTGTGAAGTCTTCTCTTAACTCCTCCCCCATTAAAGTTGACCAATCCCTCTTTAGGACCAGAAAGTATTTTAATTTGGAGTCTTTGTAACATCATGATTGGTTGCACTGTATTTCATTTGTCCTTCCCAATAGGCTTTGAAGTCCTTAGATAAGGACCATGTTCTACTCACCTCATATCTCCAGCAGGATTTGGCCAATGTATGTACTCTATACATGCTTGCTGTCACAGAGAAATAAGTTAACCTGTTGAAGTAACCTTCTCCTACCTTCCCATCTAGTTCTTCCAGCTTTCCTTAGGCAGAGAATCAACGCCTGTCATGTTATGTTCACAGGAGTTTATGCTTCCTTTCTTCTATAAGGCTTTTCACAGAAAATAAGACAATAATCCTTCCTATGTGCTATTAAATAAAAAAATATATAGATAATTAGAGACCTAAGATGGGGCCTGAATGGACAAGCAGGGAACTTGACCCAGACAGAGTCAGAGAATTAGGAGTCATTCAGGGATGAGATTTGGGAAAGGAAAAAGGGGGTTAGATCTTCTACAGCAAAAACATTCAAACTGTTTCTGACCCATATTAGAACAGTAAAATGCCTGAGTGATGTTGTTTGGCTGGCAATATCTGAATCTGTTGTTGCATAATTCAGGGATGATTAGAAGAGTCTTCTCTAAGCTATGCAGGCACCTCGTGGCCTTGCCTGATGGGAATTATGTCATCCACTCAAGTGTCAGCAGATGCACTGTTGTCAGCAGGCTTGGTGGGCCAGCATCTAGTAGTGCCCACAATGATCCTGGGTGATTGTTTTTTGTGTTTTGTTTTTTTTTAAATATATTTTATTGATTTTTTACAGAGAGGAAGATAGAGGAATAGAAAGTCAGAAACATCGATGAGAGAGAGACATTGATCAGCCGCCTCCTGCACACCCTCTACTGGGGATATGCCCACAACCAAGGTACATGCCCTTGACCAGAATTGAACCTGGGATCTTTCAGTCCACAGGCGGATGCTCTATCCACTGAGCCAAATCAGTTTAGGCCTGGGTGATTGTTTGAAGGTAGAGTTCCCATCTCTACTTCTATCTAGAAGATCAAACCACAGCCCTTGTCATATAAGCTGTGGGTGACTTTGGCAGTCCTTGTAGGAGGTAAGGGAGAGAAGTTAACATTCATTCAATGCCTATTGTATGGCAGGAGCTTTGCTGCCCTTAGAAACTTCACAAAAGTTATTAAGTTTTTATGGAGGATGCCACATAACTATTAAGTGGTAAAGCCAGTGTTCAAAGCCAAGTCTAATCTGGCTTTAAACTTTAGCCCTTGAGCCCTCAAATGGCATCAATAGGCCACAGTGGTTTTCACAAGACCAATGAATGACTTAGCAATTGGCTATCATATAGCAGGCCAGATATGCATGCCAATCCAGAATTTGTTTTATGTCTTACAGGTCTTGGTTACTTTTTTAAGTGAAAGACTAGAAGTTTGGAAAGTCAAGAGGACTGATCAGTGGCACAAAATGCTATCTAGTCAGAAAAAAAAGAACAACTAAGTGAAAACAGAGAAAGGTTGAGAATAGTAGGGTGCAAGAAGCTCATTAGCATAACTAATGTTGTATTGGTTTGGGTAGTAAAAAGAGCACTACATAAAAACACATGACATAGGAAATGCCCTTTATGACAGAATCCACCTAAATTCAAATGAGAAAATGCATTTGAAAGGGATTTAAAGCTTAACGTGCTATACAACTGAGAGGTATTATTTATATAGGGAGAAACTTTTTACAAGAGAAACTTTAAACAGGGGTATTTTTGCCTCTCCTTGGAGAACTGAAGCAGAAACAAGGTGTATTTGTTTTCTCAATTTGGCAAGGTCAGGTACAGAACAAAATTAACTTTCAGAAAAAGAAACTCTGAGGGGAAAAAATGGCGGCGGAGTAAACAGACGCATCTGGAGCTTTGTCGCTGGGCAGAGGGAGAGAGAGCGGCTGGGAGTTGCACTGGGAGTGATTGGAGGCAAGTTGGGAGCCAGTTATCCTCCAGGAGAAGGTGGGGAACTGCTGGACGGGGCTCTCCCAGCCGGGCAGCCCCACTGCAAAGGGGTTTTTGCCCGCCCGAGCCCCCGGCAGGAGCGCGGAGACCTCGCCATCTTTCAGAGGGAGGTGGATGTCTGCAGCCATCTGAAGCCGGCAGCTGCGCACACATCAAGCAGCTGGGGACCCGGGGACCCAGAGCTCCACTCTCCAATCAGCACGGACACACAGCGGACTCAAAGATCCACAGACACGCAGCGGACTCAGAGATCCACGGAGCACACGTTTGTGCTGCTCAATCAACGTAGGAGAGAGAACTACATAGCCAGACACCCGGAGAAGAAAGACCATGGGCAGAAAAAGAAACAGCCCACATAAGACAGAAAGGCAGGTTTCACCAGAAAAGGAAGTAAACGAAATAGAAGCA
>PVJN01061430.1:0-11294 GCA_004026805.1 Lasiurus borealis
TTTTTTTTTTTTTTTTTTTTTTTTTTTTTTTTTAATAAACACAGCTCGAGTTGTTTATCTGTTTTCCATATGATTTAGCGAGGCTTCCCTTTGCAATTCACAGCCGTGGTAGGGGTGGAGGTGGAAATGAGAAGAACATGTTCGTACCAGCCTCCCCCTTCCGGGTCCCCAAAGTTGCTCATTTGGGGCTTTATTTGTGACTTAATGTGCCTGCCAATCAGCTGGCCTCGTGTTGACAATAACTTCACTTGGAAAGGCACCTCCAGGACGCCAGCCTTAGCAGGGTGGGGAGCCAATCAAGGGGAAACAACCAGGCAAAAATCTAAACTCTCCAGAGCCACCCAGCCAGCCATGGCTCAGTGGTTGAGCATCGGCCTATGAACCAGGAGGTCATTGTTTGATTCCCGGTGCGGGGCACATGCCTGGGTTGCAGGCTCCGTCCTCAGTCTGGGGCGTGCAGGAGGCAGTCAATCAATGATTCTCTCTCACCATTGGTCTTTCTACCTTTCCCTCTCTCTTCCTCTCTGAAATCAATAAAAATATGTTAAAACAAAACTCTCCACAAGCTGGCAAGAAAATCAAGGTCTGCCTTCCATCCTGTTCTCTGCTGGGCGGCCCTCTTGCCACAGGTCTTCCAGAGGAATTCCCCGGTCATTAAGCATCTTCAGAATGGCTTCCTGGACACATGTTTGGGAAACAGGATCTATCAGTAATGATGCCTAAAAACTCTTATTTTTCATGGTGCTCACTAAGCCATTCAGTCTCCTAAATTATTTTAGTTAGTGATTAAGGGACTATATCATGTTTACCAAGAGACACTTGGATCATTCATTCATTCATTCATTCATAGTACTGAGAGCTCATGGAGCTTACAGGTTACCATGTTCATTCATTTAAAAGATATATATTGCAAATCTATATGTTAGGCACTGGGGCAGTGGCTGAACTAAGCAGAGAAGGTTCCTGTGTCACGAGCTTGTCTTCAGGATGGGGGTGAAGGCGTGTGACCCCCTAGTAGTCCCAGCCTTGTGTAATTCTTATCTCTCAAGAGAGTCTGGGCTGGACATAGTGACTCACCACTAAGAAATAGCCCAAGCGATGGGTGTCACTTCTGGTTAGGTTGCAGAAGGGTTACATCTTGCTCACTTGCCCTCTTGCCCTCTTGCTCACTCCGATGAGGCAGCTGTCACGTAGGGAAAGGCTCTGTGGAGATACCTACGAGGCAAGAACTGAGGATGGCCTCTGACTCAGAGTCCTAAGAAACTATGGCCTCAAACCATCCTTTCAACAACCCCATGAATGAGCCGAGAAGCACGTCCTCCCAGTTGAGCCTTGAGGACACCACAGCCCTGGGCCCCACTCCGATCTCAGCCTTGTGCCACTCAGAGCGGCAGGGACACGGCTAGCTCCCCTGGGTTCCTGACCCACAGAAATCATGAGATAGTAAATGTTGTTTTTAAGCCTCTATGTTTTGGCACAATTTGTTGCTAACAGTATGGGGAGGAGGTTGGTACATGAAGGGAAGCAGCTGGTGAACAAGGCAGTGCAGAGCAGGAATGAAGGGCGGCATGGAAAGTGGCAGGGTGCCTGGTGAGAATTGGCATCTCAGAGGGGGACGGACCGTAATGTCCTTTGGTCTAGTGGCCTGCGTGAAGCTTTTGTGAACTCTGTGTGTCTCTCCCAAGGGCCATCCTTGGGCCAGATACTTCCAGTGATGGGAAATTCATATCTTTGGGTGTGAAAAGTCTTTGCTGCTGGGCTGAACTCTGCATTCCTTTGGTTTATCTCCCTGGTCCTGGTTCTTCCTTGTGAGACCATGTGCCTGCTCTGGCCTTTTGAGCCCTGGTGTCCTAGGCAATTTTCCAGGCCTTTACCTGTTTTGATACTACCTTTGGCCTTTATGATTTGACTTTCTTTCCAACTTTCCTTATTCTACCCTTGGGTCTCTCTCTCCATCACATGTTTTTGTCCTTCCTGTTATCTAGGTGTCCCTGCAGCTTTAGTTAGAATTTCTGTAACCCTGGAGTTGGTTGACTCCAAGTATGTCATGCCCGTCCTCTCACTCATATGGCAAGTCTTTCTGTTGGCTGAAAGCGGCTCCTTGGCACTCCACCTGTGCCCCAGTGACTCCCTTCACTCTTCCCTCCTCCCCTGGCCTCAATCATCACCTCTGCAGATGGCTCCCTAGAGAGTGGCTCCTGTCTAGCCAGCTACCTGCTGGACATTTGCCTCTGATGATTCATCCAGTATTTTGAGCTTAGCATGCCTTTCTGCCTGGCCTACAGCCACCCACTGAGAACTCACACCGGGTCTCTGTCTCTTCCAGTCAGCGTCCCTACCTCTCTCCTCCCTATCTTATGGGCCAAAGCCTGCTTTGCCTTCTGGTATCCCAGATTATGGGCACCGGGACATCCTGGACTTTTTCTCTTAAGTCCACTTTCCATACCAAATCTATCATCTAGTCTCCCAAATTTTCTTTCCTGGGGCCTGTGTGTGTATGTGTGTGTGTGTGTGTGTGTGTGTGTGTGTGTGTGTGTATGAATAAAAAATCATAAACAAGTGATTTTTCTCTATCTCTCTGGTAGAATTTATTTTTATTTATTTTATTTTTCAATTACAGTTTGCATTCAATACTATTCCATATTAGTTTATAATGGTTTATAATGGTTAGACAATCATGTACTTTACAGAGTGATCCCCATGGGTATTTCACGTACCTATCACAGACCTCTTTCATCTGCCCCTTCCTTCTGCCACCCCCAAGCCCCAGGTTCTCATCAACTCAGCCCTGGAGTGACATAGTCCATGTTCCCTGACACAGGCAGTGCTGGGCGTTGGGATCTTATTGATAGGCAAAGCAGACCTGGTGTCTGTCCCCATGGAACTTACAGCTTAGTGTGTCCATCCACTTATTCAAGTATTTATTGAGCATCCACCATGTTGACCTTTTCTAGTTGACCCAGTTGTACTGAAGGGCCAGTTTCCAGTAAAGAGCTTGACAATGGCTTTGATCACCAGAAGCAGTAAATAAGAATGACTGTCTAGAAAGTCAGACACACTTGCATTCTCTACACCAAGAAACATGATTCCGAGAGCTTCTGGGCTGAAGCCTTATCTGGGCATCTGACTGACTATGGAACCCCTCAGTGGTATCTCAGGGAAGGCCAGGACTGGGGAAGCTGCCCCAGAGGCTACCCTACATTCTTTGGATGCTGATGCTGAGAGTTTCCCTTATCCCAGACCATCTTCTCATCACCTATGGCTGTTGCACTTCAAGTACCTGGATCATCCTAGGTAGCCTGGCCATTGGGGATGGGGTTGCCCTGGCTGCTGAGGAAAGCTGAGATAAGCAGGCGACATTGGAGATGTCTGTGTCTAGACAGCTATCTGTAGGGCAGGACTTCAGGCAGTGGAGAATGGCCTGGTGCTACTGCAGCCTGTGGGGTATGTGCATGCCACATAAGCCAAATAAGGTAACACGGTATCAGGGTTTACTTAGAATATACAGATTTTAGGAATCCCAGAGCCTTACCACTAGCTTGTTGGTGTTTTGGGGCTATGATTTAACTTCTCTGAGTGGCATGTACTTCCTCATCTTCAAAGGCTGATACCAGTGGTACCAACCTCAGAGGATTGTTGGGCATGTAAACGAGTTCATGTGAGGATGTGCCTGGTCCTGGAAGATTAATAAATGGTAGCTATTTTTTATTGTGGTTAGACTGGTATTGAGGCTGGGGTCAGGCAGAAAACCAGAAGATGGGAAGGGACCTGAGTGCTCAGACATGTTTAAGTTCCAGCTGTGGAAACAGAACCTTCTACACATGCAAGAGCAGGTGCAGGGATGGAAGTGAGACAGAGCTCAGATCAGAAGTGAGTGGAAGGTCAGAGATGTGGGGAGCCCCTACACATCTCTGTCCCCGGAATATTTTGGGTTCTCAGCAGCTGCCTTGATTAGCTATCTATTGGGGAGGTTGGACAGAGTGGGCAGAAGTGGGACAATCTAAATTGGGGCGTCTAACTTGCTCTTCCCCTGATTTGAGCAGAATTGTTTCCAGAGTAGAGAAGAAGCTCCAGATGACCATGGAAGGGCCCTGGAGGCAGCCATCCAGGCAGGTCCATCTAGACCAGCCCATAGGAGGGAGGGGCAGGCTCCAGAGAGATTGCCCTCTGGCCCACCTGGCAGCCCTGACCTCCTCTCCATCTGTCCAGACTCTTCAAGGCCGTGCTTATCTCACCTCTTTTCAGAATGCTTGTCTGATGATTATAGCTCTGTGGATGACCCCTCTGCTCCCAGAAGTTTCGCCCTGTTCCCACTGTACGGGGTTATCTGATGTTCATACACTCTGGCATGTATTCCTCAGAGCATCTCTGTGAGATAAAGGTTATGCCCATTTTACAGAGGAGGAAAAATGAGGCTCAGACAGATTAACAGCATCCTCAACCGGGAAATGACAGAGCTGGGGTTCAAAACAGCTCCACCTGGCTCTAAAAACCCACACATTTCCCCAGAATGTAGTGGCTTAAGATAACCAGTTTGGGGGCTCACATATAAGTTCAGAGAGGGCACAGCAAGGGGGGCTTGCTTTTCCTCCACGGTGTCTGGAGCCTCAGCTAGAAGGCTTGAAGGCTGGAGGCTGCTCACGTCCACCTCTACTGACTGAGGCTGGGGCCTCCGGACCTCTCCACGTGGGTCTCACTCAAACTCACTCTGCATGGACTAGTTTGGGCTTCCTCATAACATGGTGGCATTGCCTTCCCCAGCCCATGAAGAGAGTCCAGAAAAGAGAGCGAATCAGGCAGAGGTCATGCAGGCTTTGGTGACTTAGATTGGAACAAGGGGCAGTGTCAGTTCTGCTGTGTCCCAGTGGCCCATCCAGACCCTAAGGCAGATGCCATTTTTTGATGCAGGAGGAGCAAGGTTTAGAAAGGAAATGTATGAGCAAGAATATTTCTGTGACTGGCTGCTTTTAGAAAATACAACCTGTCACATGAATGAACCTGGAGAAAAACACCCATGAGATAGTAAGTCCAGGAGACCCAGCCATGGACACACACGAGATTTTTGAATTAAATGAATAAATATCAAATATCAAAGTCAAACTCTTTTGGCGGTTTTCTTCTTTTTCTCCTTCCACGTTCCTGTTTACTGTTTCTCCTTTACCTTTGCAGCTGAAATGTTCCATTTCATGGTTGCTTTGCTTCAAGGTTTATTTCTTCCATTAGAGATTCAACAGGATGACATTTTATTGTGGCATCTGCTTCATACCTTGCAAGAGTCCCTGTTGAGAAATTCTTGAAAGCCCCAAAGGTATGTTTTCAAAATTCTTTCAGCTCTTAGACAATATCCTCCTGTGCTTTGCTCAGCCATGCTCAGAGCCTGGGGACCTGTCCCCTGGGGATTTCCATGAACTGTATAGAGGTGATGGACGCTGAAACCATAGTCTTGAGACGGGTCATGGGAGTAGGGCTTGAATCATATAGGCAAAGTGTGCTAAGACTGGGTAGTGAGCTTTTGTTCATACATCTGCTTTTGGCTTCTCTGTCTCTCTCTCTCCCTCCCTCTCTCCCTCTCTCTCCCTTCTCCCTTCTTTCCTCTCTCTTTTTGTTCCTTCTTCCCTTCCTTCCTACTCTCCCTCCCTCCCTTTGCAATTCTGGTTTTATTTATAGTGCAGTACTCCACAAACTGATCTCAAATTCTGTGAAAAATCACAAGTCTGTTTTGTCTTATGATACAGTGAGCTGCTAATGAGAGTCACTGCAGGAGGACTCTCCGACCTGGTTGCCTGGCACAGTGGTAAGGACCTGGCATGGAGCATCAGGACATCTGGATTAAGGCCTCCACTTCACCCCGAAGCCTCACTTTACTTTCCTCGTCTGTGAAATGGGGTATTAGCACCACCTTTTCCCCCACCAGGGGCTGTAGCGAAGGTTGCAGGAAACTCTGGAGAGGAGAGGGTTTTGCAAACTATGAAAGGCTGGGTCAAACGCTGAGATTACTCCTTCGAGTCAATGCTTCTGTCTGCCCACTGAAGTGAAGAGTGTAGATAATTCATGTGGCTGTAAGTGATTGACATCAGATCTGTCTTTCCTCCCAGGAGGGAGTGGGGCAAACTTAGAGGGGGAGGGGGTGGGCAGGAAAGGGCTCCAGGTTCCTGAGAGAAGCACGGGGCACTGCCTGAGGAGGACCGGAGGGAGCAGGGGCTGTGGCCCTGATGTAGCACTGGGTCTGTGTGGGAAGGTGACAGCTGTGGGGCGGAGGAGGGAGGAGTAAGGAAGGAAAGGGCGGCAGCGAGTGGACAATCTTTCCAGAGAAGAAAGGGATAAAGGGAGGGTAAAGGGCAGGCAAACAGGGTCCCCTTCTCCTCCTCCCCAAAGAAGACACAAGCAGGCAGATATGGCTCGGTAAACAAACCCCACCTCAGTGCTGATGACCCCAGTTAACACTGGGGTGGAATTATTTCTTTCACAGGAGCTATTGCCTGTTAGCTCGGAGTTGCAGCGCGGGCGGCTTTTGTAGAAATCACCAGGGAACTAGGCTACCACCTGGAGTCCAGATAACTGCATCTTCTGTGTTGATAGAGCCAGGGCTGGCTTTCAATCATCCCAGGGTCACCTCGGAGAGCTGTGAGATTGAGCGGAGTTAGGAAATCTGTTCTTCTTTATAAAAAGTGAAGTAAAATTTCAACAGTTTTAAATCACAAAGACTACGTTCATTATAAAGAAATTTTGGAATACAGATGGTCAAGAGAAGAAAATAAATACTCTAAATGCTCAAAGAAAAAGGAAAAAACCACCTTGGTCATACTTCTAAAAAAAAAAAATTGAACAAGATAAATATGGTTCATGCTTTACAGACTGGTAAACTGGCTTCCCAACCCTCCTCCCCATACTCCCATCAATAAACTACCACTTTAAGTGGCAATTATTCATTTTATGGGGTGTACCATGGTTTATTTTACCAATTCCTATTTTAGGACATTTAGATCATTTCCTCTCATGCCCCTCTATTAGAATCAATAGCATCATGAGGGCACCCATAGCTAATTGTCTTAGTACATCTCCTATTATTTCTTTAGAATACATCCCTGAAAATATAACATACTTACTAAAGCTTTTTCAAAGCTTTGAAAAGTCTGAGAAAAAAGCATATACTTTATGCAATAGCAGCAGTGCTTGGTGATGTTAATGCATCATTGATGCTTTGTGTTTTCCAGGTGACTGCTAACATTTTACAGACATCATCTCAGCCTCTCCTCTGATCTTATGAGAGTATTATTGTCCCCATTTTGCTGATGGGAAAACAGAAGACCCAAGGGACAGAGTAACTTGCTCAAGGTTATGCAGCAGGAATGGCAGAGCTGGGATTCAAATCCAGCTCAGACTGACTTCAAAGCCCCTGTGCAGATTCTTATGCTGTCTTGCCTCACACTTGCACATTCATGGAAACTGCTGTTTAATGAAGCACCAGATTTATTTATTTATTTATTATGTACAAGCTAACTCTTCCCGTTCCCTTTGGCTGCTATTTTTATGGGCTGAAGAGATTCTGAATGACTAAGAACAGGTTTTGATTAATTAAATTTTTGTTGCCAAGCAATTAATTTGGTTCTCTCCCCGCCGCCCCTCTCCTTGCTCAAAAAAGCATACAAGAAAATGAATTCAGCAGCGGGGATAATTACAGAAGATGTGGTGTTAGCTCAAACAGTGCGAATACTGTAGACTTTGTTTTGTTCTCCAGGACCGCTAGCGTGGAAAGAAAAGAGTGAGCATTAAGAGAGAGCAGACATCAGCCTGGGGACCTCACAGTCACTACCTGTGCTGGCCTCTGTGACCATCTCAAAGAGAATCAATCTTAAGGTTTGTGCCTGGGTTTTAGTGGGAGGACGGGAGCCCATTAGAATCACTGGGTAGACTCAGGTAGGTACAAAATACCCAGCAAAGGCACAGGTGAAAGCAAGGCCCTCCCTTTTCTGGCACTTTCCTTGCCTGGTTTTCGTGGTTTCTCTCTGGTACATGCACATATAGAGTCCCATCGCAGATTCATGCCTGTGGGTTTAAAGTTGAAGGGCTGCAGGGACTGCTTGTTAAAAGGCAGGGAATAGGATGGCTCTGTGGGGAGGGGGTTCAGGGGAGGGGGAAGGAAGTGGAAAATCTCACATCAGTGGTCCAGGTTGGAACGGAGAGACTGGAGGAGTCTACTTTTACTTCCCTTTGATTGGACTGTCTTACACTTTTTATTTTTTATTGTTTTATATTTTTTATTGATTTTTTTACAGAGAGGAAGAGAGAGGGATAGAGAGTCAAAAACATCAATGACAGAGAAACTTCAACCAGCCGCCTCCTGCACGCCCCCCACTGGGGATGCACCCGCAACCTAGGTACATGCCCTTGACCAGAATCAAACCCGGGACCTTTCAGTCCACAGGCTGATGCTCTATCTACTGAGCCAAACCAGTTTTGGCTGTCTTATACTTTTTAGGTTTATTCCTTCATTTTGTTTGAACACTTCCTACTAGCTTCCTAGGTAAGGATTCATGGGAATACACTGTTTTCATTTTTGCAAGTCTCAATATTCCATTCTGCTCCCGTCAAGATTGGTTATAGAATTCCAGACTGAGAGCTAGAATCTTGAAGACATTTCTGCTACCACATTGCTACTCACAGTGTGGTCCAGGGACCACTGTCAATCTGCAAACTGTTTGTCATCCATCTGTGAGAGGAGATAAGTACAGAAATTGAAAGTAAGCATTTCTAAACTTTTATACTAATTTGATTGTGTCATTTTTATGTCTGTTGAAGCTGATAATAAAATTTGGGCCTTTCTACAGCTTGTTAAATTTTTATTTTTCCTAGTAATTCTTTTGTACTTTATTTTACAAAAGGAAGAGTCATTGATAGACTGGAAACAAAGTAAAGTCCTTCACCACATACTTTAAGAAGTACTGTTCTAGAATAGTGTTCTAGAGTAGTCCTTTGTCAGTGGTCTTGGTATTTTGTAAGAGTTTTTTTCCTCTCTGAAGTATATAGGGTTTTCTCTGTATCCATAGGGTTCAGAATTTCACTGTGAGAAGGCTTAGTAGGGCATCATTGTTCTGGGCCCACAGTGGGTCCTTCAACCTGGAGACTCATTCATTCATATAAGTTTCTTCCTTATGTATATTTTTTCTCTTCCATTTTTTCTGAAATTCTTATTAGTTGGATATTGGGCCTCCTGCTTCAAATGTTGAATCTTTTATTTTGCCCCCATATTTTCAGTCTCTTTTTGCTTCACTTTTTATAAGATTCTTCAACTTTATCTTCCAACTATTTCAACTGCTTAAGCAGGTTATCACTTATTTTTATATACTATTATATTTTTAATTTTAAAAGCTCTTTCTTATTATTGGATTACTTCTCTTTCAACATTCTTTTTTTTTTAATAGGCAAATGTTCATTCTTTGTTTGTTTGTTTGTTTGTTTAGGAATCGGATAAGTCTGTTTCCTGCAGTATATTGTTATCAGAGTTCTTTCACTGATGCTAGCAGAGCCCAACACTAAACACCAAGAATTGCAGAGGAGAAATATTGGCTACTTTACGATAAATGGCACCACCCAGGAGAACGGGAAGCTGATGCTCAAAAGCCTGAACTCCCCAATGGAATGTAGGTTACAGATTATTTAGGGCAAAGTCAAAAACACCATGGATTATGGGTTTTTATGTATGCTGGGAGCTGATTGGTTGGAGATGAGGTGAGGGTAATAAATCATTCTTTAGGTCTTGAGGACAGTTCTGAGGTCTGCTCTGGCGTCCCTCTGTCTGGTTTCATGGGAAAGTAACCAGGGGGTCTTTCCACCTTAGGGCCCAGGAGCTGAAACATAATTTAGGTCAAGATGTAATCTTTAGCCTTCCAGAGGTCTAGACCTTGTGATCATTAGTCAGATGCAGGCCACTGTCTTTTGCTGCCTCAGGTATTGCTGATTATCAAGGAAAAGACTAGGTTTCTGAGTGGGCAGGAGAAGGAAGCAGAGAGAGATAATTTCTAGAACTAGGATTTAAAGCTAAATTTAGTCAAAGTCTTAAGGACTCTCTCTTTCAATGTTTCCTTTTTTTCCCCCCTATGGTTTGAGTTTAGCTTCTCTTTACATTGATGACTCTTGTCAAAGTTCTTCGTTGTCCATTCCTATCTAATAACAAGGAAAAATGAAAGGGCTGGTGGATAGCTCTGTGTATGAGTATGGATATGGGGCTTGTCAATTGGAAGACCACTCTTGGGTCACTGGGTGGGAGGCTAGCACTTGGAGAAACCCAAATATCAGTATGTAACAGTCTTTTCTTTGAGACTGTTCAGATTCTCCAGAGAAGAATTTCCTGATCTCCTCCCCAGGACAGTGTGGTGATGGGCAGGGGTGATGGACATTTCCAGCTGCTGGGGTTCTGCATCTCTGGTGAAAGGAGGACCAGGGGTTCCAAGTTCAGATACAGATGGTCTGCAGCTCTGCACTGCCCCTGTCCTTCATGGCAGTTTTGATCAAGTCTTGAGCTTCTCCAAGGTTCCAGAGGGCACACTGAAAATCTTATTTTGCCTTACTTTCCTCTGTAAATATTTATGCCCTTTTTTTGTCTGCTAAATCATCCATTACCCTTCCATTAATTTTTCCTCTTCCAAAATTTATTGAAATCTCTCATCCACTCATGCCCTTTTTCCTATTCTCTTTGTCTGTGATCAATTAATAATTTAAACTAGAAGATTACATCCTGTACTTTTAATGTGTGTAAGACTGAAAATTTTTCATATTCAATTAGTTTCAACCCACTTTGGACTCTGCGTCATGATGCATAGGTTAGTAGTCATGCCTTCTACAACTTACTGAGAAGAATATTGAAACAAGATAGGATCAAGGAGAGAGCCCAGTGGCATATTTCTAAAGACCTCCACTAATGTAAAACAGACACTGTGTCTCTCTTATTCATATGTGGAATCTACCCCTGGCATGAGAACTTTGTTGTTGTACAGTAAACATTTGCTGAATGTAAACCTTCATATCAAAGAAAGACATGAGGATGATCCTGTGACATTTGTTCCCAGCAACCCATGCTGGTCATGCTGCTTACCACCCTCCTCTTGCTCATGAAATCTTATTATTTAATTACCCTTTACAGGACTTCTCCAGCGACTGATATTTAATTTATGGGTTGTGTCTTCTGAAAGATGCCTGGTTGCCTTTCCTAGCTTCTCTCCTGGTCTCACAGATCCTAGTTCATTACAATGCTGGTACTGGAGGTGCTCCCTTACCTTGGGCTTTTTTTGGTGTGG
>PVJN01061431.1:0-11294 GCA_004026805.1 Lasiurus borealis
TCCAGGCCTGGCAGGAGGGGAGGGAGGGAGGAGGAGGAGGAGGAGGGGCGGAGCGGGATGAGGCTTGGGGAAGGAATGCCCTGCTCAGGAGGCCCCCCCCAACCCCCCCACCCCCCCGAGCCCCACTGGGAACTCATCTCTCCGCCTGGTGACGTCAAGTTGGCCCGAGCACTGTGGCCCGAGTCCAGCTGTTAATCTCTCGCGCATCCTGGAGAGAGGGGCGTCCGCCGTCCACTGGCGGGTGCCTGCTCTCGGCGGCTCCCACTGGGCCTTTTGGGGGGCGCAGGTCCAGGAGGGGGTGGGGGCCCACGGATTGTTCCAATGTACCGAGGGGCTGAGCGGAGAAGGAAGCCAGGAGACAGCAGGCCAGGGCCCCGCGGAGGGGAGGAGGAGGAGGAGCAGGCGTGTGAGAGGTGGACTTGGCAGGGGACAGGGAGGCCACCCAGGAGGCACGCCTCTTCCCCGCCCACCCCGGAATCTGCCCGGGGCCCCCACGGGCCCTTGGAACCAGGAATTCCCTGCTCCCAGCCCTAATGGCAATCAGATGGCCCGAGTGGAAAATCACTGCGCGCGCTCGCCGGCCGGGGCCGAGCCGGGAGCTGGCGGCGGTGGCGGGTGCCTGTGTGTGCGCTGTCCACTCGGAGGATGAGTCAACTTCTATTCCCTGCTGCCCCTCGCCCCCCACGAGCACCATGGGGTCCTGGGGCCCCCAGCCAGAGTCTGGGGGGTGCAGGCGCCCCAGCGGTGGCAGGAGGATGGGGGCGGGAAGGAGTGGCTTCCTAGGGAGCCCCTGGGGAAGGCCCCTCCTGCCCTGGTCCAGCTTTCTCATGGCCGGGGCGCCTGAGGGAATTCCAAGCAGCGTTTTCCCGACAGGAGCAAGCGGTGCCCAGATCGCGCGCGCGCGCGCGGGGGTGCCCCTGTGGGCATCTTGAAGGAGCCGGGCAAGAGAGCTTCCTCTCTGCACCTGCCCTGGGGCTGCGGGCCGCTGCCCGGAGGACCCCGTGTCCCTGCCCAAGCGCAAACCTCCCGGGGAGGAGGGAGGGTGGGCTGCCCCCGGGAGCCCAGCTGGCCTGGGGCGGGGCAGGGGAGGCTCCTGGAGGCTGAAGCTCAGGCCGGGCCTGGGCTGAGAGGCTGGGCGGGCAGCGGGGACCCCCTCCCCCCGGCCTGCCACTCCTCCCCAGGGCAGGCCAGCTGGGGCCCAGCTGGGCCACTTGTTTATGTGGGAGGTGGGGGAGGCTGGAGGAGGCCGAGTCCAGGCAAGTTCCAAGGGTAATTGCACTTGGACACTTAAAAGGAGTTGTGTGAAGTGGCCGTGGCTCCGAGGTCTGCCGCCTTATTTGGTGTGGAAATTGGCTTCGTCTGAGGCGAAGGAGAGGCGCTGGGGAGCGGGGAAGCCGCCTTCTGCCCGGGTTTGCTGCTGCAGCCACCGGAGGCCGGGCTCCTGCGGGGACGGCGGGGCGAGCTGGCATGGTGGCACGCGCGGGCTCCTGTGGCTGCTTCCGTCCTGGGCGGCCCTGGGCCTCGGGGACCGCTCCTGCCGGGTGGAGGAGAAGCCACTCACCGAGTGGCAATGAGGACGGGTCGGATCCAGGTAGCACAGTGCTGTGTGCACCTCAGAAAGGCTCTGCTCCGGAACGTTTTTAAAAATTTATTTAAAAAAATATATTTTATTGATTTTTTAAAATTTTGTTGATTTTTTACAGAGAGGAAGGGAGAGGGATAGAAAGTCAGAAACATCGATGAGAGAGAGACATCAATCAGCCGCCTCCTGCACGCCCCACAGTGGAGATGTGCCCGCAAGCAAGGTACATGCCTCCAACCGGAATCGAACCTGGGACCTTTCAGTCCGCAGGCCAACGCTCTATCCACTGAGCCAAACCGGTCTCGGCTATTTTATTGATTTTTTTACAGAGAGGAAGGGAGAGAGATAGAGAGTTAGAAACATCGATGAGAGAGAAACATCGATCAGCTGCCTCCTGCACACCTCCTACTGGGGATGAGCCCATAACCAAGGTACATGCCCTTGGCCGGAATTGAACCTGGGACCTTTCAGTCCTCAAGCCAACGCTCTATCCACTGAGCCACACCAGTTTCGGCAAGAACTTTGTTTTTAATCGCCCTCCACAGGGGTTTCACACACGGACTCTGTGGCCCCTCACCCCACCCCACACCCCCTCAGGCCAGGACCCTCCTCTGCCCAGCCTCTGCCCGCTCCTCTCACAGGGTGGCAGCCAGAACACCTGTGGGGCGCCAGGCACTGCGCTCCAGGCTGAGGAACCCCCTGAAGGCAGGTGGAGAGGTGGACAGAGCCAGATTATCCTAATACCTGTCAAACCACACTGGACAGACAGCCCCGCGGCCAGGGGGCCAGGGAGACCGGGCGGGGCTCTGAGGCGGTGACAGTGGGGCCCACATGGAAAGCTGGGCGGGAGGGACTCGGGTGAGAAGGGGAAGGGAGGCATCCAGCGGAGGAGGTGGTGTGAGCCCAGGCCCTGGGGCAGGAAGGCGGGCTGCGTCCAGGAATGGGGGCTGCAGGAGGCTGAGGGGACGCAGAGAGGGCCCCGGTGGATGAGGGGCCCAATCAGCTCACTGGGTCCCAGGGCTCGCCCTCCTTATTGTGTTCTCACCTCTCTGCTGCCATGTGTCCCCTCTGTCTGGGGACAGGTCCAGTGATGGCAGCGATAGGCCACTCCCTGTGTCCTGTGAACCAGAGCTGCACACATGAAATCTCTTAATCCTCACAATAGCTTCCCCTACCTCCGCCAGCTTATAGATTCATCTAGCATGTATTTACTGGGCATCTAGTATGTGCCAGGCACTGTTTTAGGCCCTGGGAATCCAATGCTGAAGGAAACAGATGAAGATGAGGCCCACATTCTGGCAATATGGAAACTGAGGCTCAGAGAGTCACTGTGTTTGTCCGTAGCACCTGCACTCAGGGGCTGGGACCTCTCCGGGTCCACCTCTCCGGTGCTGGGCATGGAGACGGCAAGAGGTGGGGAGAACTTGGACGCTGGGATCTAGTCCTGGCTCTGCCTCTGGCTAACGGAGGGAAGCTGAGCCTTGCTTTCTCCAGTTGTGCCATGGAGAGGGTAATGGGCTCTGATGATACCTGTGCTCTATGCCCCGTCCTCGCTTTCTACTTTGGTGCTGACAGGCTGGTTCTTCTTTTTTCTCAGGAGGAGACAAGGCAAATGTGTGTGGTCTGGGTCTCTGGCCAGCTTGACGCGTCCCTCCTTGGCCCCAATTGTGCCCTAGTGAGGTCCCTTGGCCTGGCCTGTGCATTCTCACAATCCAGGCTGAGGGACTCCCCGCCTCCCCAAGTGCTCAAATTCATGCACCAGGCCTCTGGTTTGTTATAGCAGCGATAAGAAACTCATACCGAATGGCAGATAGGCCTATTGTTTGAGGGTGGGCTAGAGGCTGTTTCTGTTTGAGCTGAGGCCTGAAACGGGGAAGGAGAAGGAGCCAGGTACTCACGGAGCCCACAGGAAAGCGTTCCAGGATTGACAGCAGCAGGTGCAAAGGCCCCGAGGTTGGAAAGATCTATCTCTATTTACTAGAGAATTGTGTGTGTGAATCAGGGTGCAGACAAGGTTCACGGCTGGATATGCTTTTTCCCCCTTATTTTCATCTAGGGTTCCCCTGCAGCATCCCTCCCTCCCTGCTTCCTCATGTCTCTCCCCCTCCCTCCCTCCCTCTCCCCCAGTTGGGTCAGGAAACAGACACACCACACTCTCAGGGAAGTAAGGAGTTCATAGAGGAGCATGTGCGGGCTGGGGCATGGAAATTGGGAGCCCGAAGCAGGAGCTTCTGGAGAGGTCTGCAGAGCCACGGCCTCCCAGGAGCCCTCCTTGCCGGCAAGCTCTAACCCAGTGTCCCGGAGGGAACTCAGGAAAACGCTTTCAGCCTTAGGAAGACACGATGGCGGGCAGACAGCCTCGCACGGTCCACCCCTTTGTGGCTGCGCCATGCACACACCATCACCCCTTCAACCATACTTGATTTGGTGGGGACCTCATCGCTTAATCAGGTGCTGATCCACATGGATGTGGGAAAGTGAGGTGGGCAGGAAGGTGACGAGAATTCACTCCGGCCTTGCTCTGATGGGCCTGTTCTTCAGCTCACCATCACCCCAACCCCCTGCAGTAGGTTATTGTGACACCTACACAGGTGTCCCTGATGAGGGGGGAAGAGACAGGCAGCCAGGGCGGCAGTCAGACCCTCACGGGGACTGGTGTCAACAACGCCTGAAATGGGAGGGAGGCCGGCCAGGGACGATCCTGCCCTAAATCCCGAGATCATGCTGTGCAGGTCCGTCCAGGCCGGCCACTGGCGCACGCACGTGCCAATACAATGGAAACCTGCTGTGACCCCGGTCCTAATTAGTCCCAGTTTTCTGTGGGACGCGCGCGGAGTGGCAGAGCTGTGCTCGGTCCCAGGGACCGGGTATCTCGTGTTGGTGGGAGGCCCGGCTCCCTCAGGGTTCTGGCAGAAGCAGCTGTTTTCCAGATGAAAGTCCCAGTTGTCAGCTCCTGGTGCAGCGGTTTGATCTGGAACTTCCCCGAGGTTTTGTTCCATCTGCCAGCGGAACAGATTGTCCTGAGTGTGTGTGTGTGTGTGTGTGTGTGTGTGTGTGTGTTCCAAGTCATTAAAAACACACACACATACACACACACCAGGGCCCGGCTGGCCTGGTTCAGTGGGTGAGCTTCAGCCTATGAACCAGGAGGTCACGGTTCATTCCCGGTCAGGGCACATGACCGGGTTGTGGGTCTGTTCCCCTGTGAGGGGCGTACAGGAGGCAGCCTTCAATGGTTCTCTCTTACCGTTGATGCTTCTATCTCTCTCTTCCTTCCTCCCTCTGAAATAAAAAAATAAACAAAACAAAACCCCACCAGGATCTTTAGAAATATGATGGCAAACTTTGCCACGTTAGCCGTTTTGACATGCCCAGCACAGGGGTATTAGGCACACCCAGAGTGTTTGCAGCATCCCCACCCCCACCATCATCTCCAGAACTCATTATTTTGCAGAACAAAAACTCTCCTTTAAACATGAACTCTCCATGGTTCCCTGCCTGGCCTCTGCCCGCCCCATGTGAGGACCTGGCTCCCAGGACATACTTGATATGGCTCCAGTGTCCCAGGCTGTGAGGGGAGCCAAAGGCCCCTGGGCATCGTCCTCTCAACGGCTTCCTGGTTTCAGCTGCCGGGGCGTTGCTGGCTGTGAGGGGCTCACACCATCCACCGCCACCCGAGCCAGGTGGGGACTTCTCCTCCATCTTGCAGACCAGACCTTCACCATGAGCCACCAGGTCCCCGAGCCTGGTTTACCCCTGCAGGCCGGGGGTCAGCTCTCCCCAGCCTGGGTGACACCGGTGCCCCTTCAGCCTGGGAATCCAGGGGCCTCCCCTTCCAGGCTCCTTGGTCCTGGTCGCCTCTGCCCTTGGCCCTGTGCCCTGTGGGAGCTCTGGGCAGCTGGCCTGGCAGCAAGCTCAAAGTCTGGGCTGCTTTCCCGGAGTCACGGGGGTGGCTTCCGTCTCCACCCTGCTGTCCTTCGCTCATCCCCATCTCCGTGCAGGGAGCTCCGTGCCCTGGGAGTGGCCCCCAGCTAAGGGCCAGCCTTGCAGGGGGTGAAGAGAGCACCCAGATTCCGTGCCCCGAGGCCCCCACCGGACTGAGCGGGCTGCCACCAGCAGATAACGCACCTTCCTCCGTTTCTGGCCAGCCCTGACCTACTTCTCCGTGCCCGCATCCACACTGACTCCTCGGGCCCTGTCTCAGCAGCTGCCGGCTCAGGGGGAGGTCTGTGCCTCCATCTGACCTGGCAAGGCCCCGGATGCCACCCTGGCCGGCCTGTCCTGGGCCCTCACCCAGGCTGGACCTTCTGCCCTGAGCTGCGCCCCGACCCCAAAGGCCTCTGGGCTCGGCCTTCAGCCCTCCGCTCTCCCGCCTCCCCCTGCTGACCCTGATCCCTACTCCCGCTCAGTTCCCAACGCAGCAACAGCCCGGGTTTCCCCAGGTTCCCGTGGCTGGGTCACGTGGGAGGACTGCAAATAGCCAGCACAGCCTGGGAAGCATTTGGTGTTCTGCACACGCGTCCCCAGGGCACGGGCGAGGGGTTTGCTGGCCAAGGCCCCAGCTCCCGGCCCGGGCTCGGAGACACGGTGTCCTTCCAGTCCCGGGCCAGGCTGCGTGCCCCCTGGGCCCCTCGCTCGCTCTGTGACCCTGGACAAAGCCAATGGCCTCTGAGTCTCCGTGTTCCCAAGAGCAGCAGCTGGATAACCGCTCCAATGCCCGGGGCTGAGGGGTGAGGGATCTGAGGATCCTCTGTGACCTTAAACACTAGCTCGTTCTTCTCCAGAGACCGTGTGGAGGGAGGCGGGCGAGGGAGCAGGGAGGGACAAGGCCCTACTGTGTGTCCATCTTGCTGCAGACCCCGCTTCATGGGGGTGGGGGAGGGGGACAGAGGCCCGAGGATGGGGATGGGGAGGGGTGTGAATTCAGCTCTGAAGGATTCAGGGCCCAAGCTTTTCCCAGGCTGCCGCAGGGCTGAGTGACTTTTCTGGTTTTCCATGTGCTTTTAGAATCAATTGGAGCACCTTTTGTATCCGTTACCAGTGCCAACCTCCGCTCCTGGCGTGTAGTAGGCGCTCAATAGCTGGGTGATGACTGAGCAAATAAAAACCCTGATGCTGCCGAAACCGGTTTGGCTCGGTGGATAGAGAGTCGGCCTTCGGATTGAAAGGTCTCAGGTTCGATTCCGGTCAAGGGCACGTACCTCGGTTGCGAGCACATCCCCGGCTGATCAATGTTTCTATCTCCCTTCCTCTCTGTAAAAAATCAACACAATATATATTAAAAAAATAAAATAAAAACCCCGATGCTACCTTTACGAAGACCCACATGAGCACATGCTGCTCGCACCCAGGAAACCCAGCCCCGCGTGGTCTGAAGCCCTGAGAAGGAAATGAATTTGATGCGAGTGTGGGGCAGAGCCAGGGTGCCCAACCGGTGCTGGCTGGTGCCTCCAGGTAGGGAGGACACTGGACCCTCTAGGACTCTCCTGTGCACCCACACAGTCTCACCAGGAAGTGTCCCTTATTTCCCCCTGGAAAACAAAGTGGGAACCAAGCAGGGCGCTGGCTGGCACTCTGCCCACGGCTCGGGCACATGTTTGGGAGCATTTCTGGCATTCCAACAAGTTTGCGCAACCTCTGGCTGGGCATGCTGGGAGGTGGAGCTCTCTGCTGTGCACAGAGCGATGGTGCGGCTGAGCAGGCAATGTCCCCACCAAGAGGGGGCCTTTCTCCACTGCAGGCTCCAAGGGACACAGCGCAGTGAAACAACCCTGGAAACGCAGCTGCGGGGTGCTGGGCGGGGTCTTCATTCCTGTTGCTGTGAGGGACAGGGGGCGGGGACGGGGGGGACGGGAGAGGAGGACCCTGTGCCCTCCCTCGTGAATCTCAGGTTTGTTTTCTTGCCTGGGGGCAGGGCAGGGCCTGGGCTTCCTGCCAAGGACCCCCTTTCTCAGCTGCTTTGCCAACCACTGG
The DNA here is from genome assembly GCA_004026805.1 of Lasiurus borealis. NCBI lineage: Eukaryota > Metazoa > Chordata > Mammalia > Chiroptera > Vespertilionidae > Lasiurus > Lasiurus borealis. The sequence goes on from PVJN01061431.1 coordinate 7,556, forward strand.
CTTTGCCTCGGCTGGGCCCTCCCTGTGGGCTGGCCGCACCTGCAGGAGGAAGCTGCTGCTCTCTGACGGCGAGGCCAGCCCATGCCAGGACTCAGCTTGGCCCTTCCCAGGCCAGCTGTGCTGTGCGCTGCCCGCTGCCCGCTGCCCGCTTCCTCCTCCCCCGAGCAGGTCCTGTGCTCCTGGCCTCCACGGATGGGGGGTCAGGGCTGTTCTTGGACATGGTGCTTCCAGCCCTTTGGGGGAGGCAACCTCGGGAGGAACATCACGGAGCCTCTCCAGGCTCAGTTTCCTCATCTGTCACAGGGAGAGGGACCTCTGTCTTAGCTCACAGGGCAGATGTGAATCGTGATGTGGCAGATGCTCTTAAGGGCACAGACCTTAACGTGAAAACAAATCTTTCCTGTCATCGATGGCGGTAGGTGGCCTTCTAGGATGAGCCCTCAGGTTCCCACTTCCTGGTGTTCTGGTGGAATGTGGGTCCCTCTCCTTGAAGGGGCTGGGCCTGCAGTCCTGCCTCAGACAGCTAGAACCCGGCACGCGTGGTGGGCTGTCTGTTCTGAGATTAGGTTAGAGAGGATGGCGAGTGCCCTCTTGTTAGTCCTCTCCCTCTGGCTTTTCTCGCTTGTTCCTTCTGGCGGAGCTGCTGCTGTGTCCTGAGCTGCCCCCAGGAGAGACGCCGGTGGCTGGGACTGAGGCGGCCTGTCGGGGAGCTGAATCCGGCCAGCAGTCAGAGCACAGCTGGACCCACACAGCCTGGGCAGGCAGCAGCTCAGGCCCGCACGGTGATCGGCCTGTGAGAGACCAGCGCCGGGGCATCGGCTGAGCCACAGTCCCCTTCCAGTCTCAGCGAACCGGGAGGACCAGGGCTGCTTTAAAGCATGGAGCGCGGGGTTATTTGTTAGTCACACCGAGGCCGGTTAGACGCTTCACCTCCACACTGGCATTGATCCCTCGCACTGCTGGCTCAGCCAGGGCCCCAGGGCCTAGGAGACCCCCCCACAGGACTGCTGTGAGGACCCAGCTACCCAGAGGGCCCATGAGCCCTTTCTCTTCTTGCAGGCACCCCCAATACCAGGCCGACTTCCTGAAAGCTAGTGATGGACACAGCCCAGAGGGCATCGGTCTGCACCCCAGGGACAGTCTGGCTGTACCGGGGACAACATGCTGGCCTTCCTACTGGACCAAGCCAGGCCCTGTCCCCCTAGTTAATTTCCACCGCCCCTTTGGTGAGAGATCCTGTGAACCCCCTATATTTATACCATTTTCAACACAAATATGCACACTGTGCTGTAGCCCATTTGATCTCTCTGAGTTTGTACACGAACATCGAGGGACTTCCTTAATTGCAATAAGAGCAGTCCTTAGGGGATGGGCCCTTGTTGCTAAGAGCTGTGTGCATCTATTAATTCCCTTTTCAGAATAAAAACATCTTACTTTTGCCAAGTTTTAAAAATGTTAAAAATAAAATCAAACCATGAACACATTCTGTGGCTAGCCACAGCCTGGCCCTCTGAGCCCTCTGAGCATTATCATCTTTCAAGCCTTGACCAACTGATGTGCTCACCGATATTATTATTATTATTATTATTATTATTATTATTATTATTACTAGAGGCTCAGTGCACAAAATTCGCGCAAGGTAGGGTCCCTAGACCTGGCCAGGGATCAGGGCCCATGGGGGCCTTTTTGGGTGCCGGCTAGGGCCTTCCTTAGCTCTGCGCCGCCCCCTGGTGGATGTGCAAGTCATAGTGAGTGATCAAACTTCCAGTCTCCCCATTGAACTCCTGAGAGGACACTTTGCAAAATAGGTTTATATATATATATATATATAGATTATTTTTAATCCTAAGGATATTTTTCTTTAAAATAATATTTTTTTAAATCCTCACCCAAGGATATTTTTTTCCATTGATTTAAAAAAAAATACTTATAGAGAGTGGAAGAGAGAGGGAAAGACAGAGAAACATTGATGTGAGAGAAACACATCGATGGGTTGCCTCCTGCACTCACCCTGAACCAGGGCTCCGGCCAAGGAGGAGCCTATACCTTAAGTACATGCCCTTGACTGGAATCGAACCCTGGACCTTTAGGTCCACAAGCTGGTGCTCTATCCAGTGAGCCAAACTGGATAGGGCTCATTGTTATTTTAATCAGCATCTCTTCTACTGAGGCGGAGCTTTGTTTCACACAGTCATGGTTGATATATTTTCTTTTGTGAACTTAAAAAAATATTTTATTATTATATTATTTTTAATTTTTTTTTTTTTTTACTTTTTCAATCCTCACCAGAGGACACGTTTGGAGAGAAAAACATCGGCTGCCTTTTTTTGCACAGGCCCGACAGGGACCGCAACTGCAACCCAGGAACGCGCCCCGAACCAGTAGCTGAGCCGGCAACCCTCTGTTGCACAGGGTGACGTTCAACCAACCGAGCCCCTCTGGCGAGCTTTTGTGAACTTCTGGCTCATGTTCTTAGCTCCGTTGCTATCTACGGAGAAATTAATCTTTTTTTAAACTGACTTTTCTGAGCTTGGGAGGCAGCATTTTGGCCCCCATGACCTTCACCCACTGGCATCAGGCCAGTAGTTATGAAAGGTTAGAGGCAAAAGGGGTGCTGCAGATGTAATTAAAGTTACTAATCAGCTGATCTTCAATACCAGACGAAGACGACCCTGGACGATCCGGGCTGCCCAGTGAAATTGCATGAGCCCTTGAAAGCAAAGAGATGTGGCCGCGGGCAAAGCCAGAAAGATCGTGGAAGGAATTTTGAAGCCTCTCATTCGGGAGAATGAAAAGGATGCAATGCGGGCGTTGCATGTCGGAGGGGCCAACAGTGAAGAGAGGCAGCGGCCTCTAGGAGCTGAGAATGGCCCCTGGCCAACCTTCAGCAGGGGGGACCTCAGTCCCAACCCCCATGGCAGGAAATTCTGCCAGCCGCCTACTTGGGCCTGCCCCAGGCACTGACACCTGGACTCAGGCATTGGGAGGCCCTGCCTCCTCGGAGTCACCAAGGCGACCCACGAGATGATCAGAAGGGCGTGTCTGGGTCCAGAAGGACGTGGTCTGGGTCCCCCCCGGCACCCCGCAGGGTCTGCAGAGAGCTGGGCTGATTGAAGGGCAGCTGCCCAGGCTGGCGATGCGCTCTCCGCCCTGCTGGTCCGCGGCCGGCACGACCCCGCAGCGCCCGAGTGCTGCTGGGCCTCTGACCTCCTGGCCGGGGAGAGAAGAAAACGGGAACCGCTTTAAGCCACGCGTGCGGGGATGGATGCGTCCCAGCAGGAACAGAAAACTCGCTCCTTCTACATCCATGCTGCCAACGCTTTCGTGCATTTGTCAACATCTTCTCACGTGTGCCACTTGTCTTTGAAACGTCGCCCTCGAATAAATTCAGCCTTCCCCGTTTCATTATCAGAGTTCCACTTACCCAACTCGCATGCAAAACCCCTCCCAGGCCCTGCCCCCCCCCCCCCCTACCCCCGTGCTGCTGACTCAGTAGGTCCGGGAGGGCCAGGGCTTTGCATTCCTGGCGCTGCAGGGCAGGTGGCCGGGCGGGCCTGTGGGTGGCACCGTTCTTTCCAAGAACCCCCTCCTCCTCCTCCAGCGCCTTGGAGGGTCCCCCTAAAGGCCCCGCCCAGGTGCAGGGAGGCTGAGCCCCACTCCCCCTGCAAGCCCCGCCTCCACACCCAAGAACTCCGTCCTCATTGGCCGCGAGCGGAGGGATCCCCTACGTCACAGAGCT
>PVJN01061432.1:0-11293 GCA_004026805.1 Lasiurus borealis
AACAGCTGGCTGAGGAAGCGCGTGTGGATGTCGCTGAGCTCGTCCACACAGGGGAACAGGCCCTGGACCACGCCCGGCTCCAGCTGCAGCTCTTCCAGCATCCCCGTGCGGAAGAGGCGGGTCATGATCTTCAGCGTCCGCACGTGGTGCAGCTCCGTCTGGATCAGCTCTGTGTGGACAGGGGGACATCTGGCCTCTACCTGGGCTTGGCTGCAATGGGTGGGACCTACGCTGGGAACCTCGGCGCGCTACGTGAGGTCTGCAAGGTCCCTTCCAGGTCAACATGCTGCATCCGTAGGATCTTAGGTCATTTTCTAATCACCTTTTTTATCTTTATGATTGTCATCGCAAGTCGCAAGCTGCTTTAGGGCAAGGACCATGTGTTTGTCTACATGTCTAGGTTTCCCACAGTCCCGAGCATGAAACAGGCCCAGAGTAAAGACGAAGAATTGTCTACCCGGTCTCCCCGAAAGTAAGAGGTCCCCCGAAAATAAGACCTAGTTCCAGTTTTGCCTCTCGCTGTAATATAAGGCATCCCCCCCCCCGAAAATAAAACCTCCCCTGAACATAAGGCCCCCGAAGCTACCGTAAGGCATCTGACTCCTGATTTAAAGAGACCTCACACTGCCTGAACAGCTCTGACTGCGCTGGGGCCAATCAGTGAGCTGGTTTGTGATGACAACGACTACTGTACTGTATACAGGTCATACATTTCCTTTTTTTTGTTGTTGTTCAACAATAAATGTGTACCGTATTCTTCTTCATGGAAAAATAAGACATCCCCTGAAAATAAGACCTAGCGCATCTTTGGGAGCAAAAATTAATAGAAGACACTGTCTTATTTTCGGGGAAACAGGGTAGCATAAAGGGATAAAGACAGAGCCTTGGGGATGCCAGGCAGGGTCTTGGAGACCAATGGGGTAAGAGGGAAGGATCTTGAGAGGTGGGGACTAGCAGAAGGACACCAATGGACCTAACTGGGGGGTGGGGAGAGCAATAGGGAAAAAATAAAAATAAAATAATTTAAAATATAATAATAATAAAAATAACCGAAACCGGTTTGGCTCAGTGGATAGAGCGTCAGCCTGGGGGCTGAGGGGTCCCAGGTTCGATTCCGGTCAAGGGTATGTACATTGGTTGTGGGCACATCCCTAGTAGGGGGCATGCAGGAGGCGGCTGATTGATGTCTCTCTCTCATCGATGTTTCTGGCTTTCTATCTCTTTCCCTTCCTCTCTGTGAAAAATCAATAAAATATATTTAAAAAAATATAATAATAAAAATAATACCAAAAAAATAAAATTAACACTGAAATTAAAAAAAAATTTAGACAGGACCCAGTGAAGGCAGAGAAGTCTCGGGTGGTCTGGGCTCACCGTAGATGACATCCTGCTGCTTCATCACCTCCTTCTTGTGCTGCTGCAGGAAGCTGCTATCCACGGCCAGGCTCCAGGAATCGGCCGCAAAGTCCTTCTCGTCCATCTCGAAGTCACTCATCAGCTCATTGTAGATTACCTCCGCACCTGGACGTCAGCGGGGGCAGCAACTCAGGGCCGATTCCCCAGCTCTGCCCCTCTGGGCCCGCCCACCGGCCGCCCCCCTCATCTCCAGGTGTCCCCAGGCCCCGCCAGGTCACCTTCGTCGATGAGGGACTCCACCGACAGGGTTCGGTTCCGCATGTTGAGGGAGTCGGTGGACTGGGAGAGGATGCGGCGCAGGCCCAGCGGAGACTCATCGTTGAAGTGTCTGAGGGGAGCGGGGGGCCGGCTGCGTCACTCCACCTCCGGCCGGAGAGCCCTTTCCCGGGTGCGGAGCCAGAGCCGGGGTCCGAGAGGCAGTCACCCCAGTTCTCCTTACCTGTCTGACTAATTCTGACCCCCGGGACGGCCAGGATGGCCCTCTCAGCCGCCCACTGGTCTCCACCGCCACCTTCTCTCTGCCCACCCGGCTCTCCCTCCCCCCGCAGAGGCTCACCCGGCAATGTTGGTGGTGGAGACACTCTTGGCCAAAGACAGGGAGGAGCGGCCTCGGCGGGAGCCCAGCAGGGACTGCCGGAAGCTGTCAGAGGGGTAGATGGCGGAGCTCGGCCGCTCCCGCGTGGTGGCTGTGGAGGGGACACCGAGCAGGGCCACCGTTAGCCGCGGTGCCTTCCGGGGAGTCAGGCCTCCCAGGCTCCTCCACGGAAGGAGCCAGGCCTCCTCGCCCGCCTGCCCGCCTGCCCGCCCACCCTTCGCCCACTCTGACCCAAGCAAGATGCTAACGGAGATGCTGCCCCACATGTGTGCGATCCTTGCACACACAAAGCGCTTTCCTCGCCTTCCCCCTTCTCCTCAGCATGCCTCCGAGCGAAACGGGAGCTCAGAGAGGTTCTGAGTCTCGTCCGGGGTGACTCAGCGGGAGGATGAGCAGGGACTCACACCTGACTAAGCACCGTGCTCTTCCTGTTCCGCCAGAGCTGTCCGAACGGACACTTGTCAGCTGCCACCCACACCCGAGTGCAGCGTGGATGATAACCATAATAGTACAGGGTGCATGAGCAGGTTCAGAGGGCCAAGTCCTCACCGTCCCCCCGCCTCCTGGGATCCTTCTGTCCTGCCCCTAAGCCATCTCACCATCTGCTTCCAATTAAAGGGAGACAGGCGCTGTGCCAGGGAACAGATTTGAGGGGAGCAACAGAGCCCGTGGACTCTGAAAAGGCCTGGGGTCCAGGGGCCCCTTGGGGCGGGGGGGGGGGCTCCTGAACCCCCTCACTACTCACTCTTACTGCGGAGTGACACAGACTGCAAGGCAGTATTGTTCTTCAGCAGGGCAGCTTTCTGTTGCTGTGGGACAAGAGAGCAAGAGAGACACCAAGGACAGCTGTCACCCCAGCGGCACCCCCACAGCACAGGGCAGGGGCTGGGCAGCTGGGCCCCCCCTGGAGAGAAAGCTGGCAGGACGGCTGCACCCGGTGCTGGGGAGCTATGTCTCTCAGGCCTGCGGTCGGTCTGGGGTGGGAGGGGTCTGGGCTGCCCCACGGTGAGGAGAGGGGTCGCATAGGGAGGGGAAGGACTGAAAAGGGCCTGAGGGCACCGCACACTCACTACCCTCTCCCCCAGCCCTCTGCCCTCCCTGCCATCTCACCTTCTGCTTGACCTTGGTACAGTTGGCGAGGGTGTCTTTACAGCGGTTGTGGATAGTCACATTGCAGGCTGGGAGGGTGGGGTAAAGAGGGTGAAGGGAGGGCCGGGTGGTACAGGAGGGGGCACACCCGTCTGCAGACACCCATCTCCCCTTGGCCACACACACACAGTCTCAGAGACCGTCCTCCCTTCCTTCCCAGACTTCTCCACCATCATCACCACACCCCGGCCCCTCTCCTCCCGCCGCCGCCTCCTGCCTTCCAGTAGGGAATGAATTGAGGGGTACAGGGGTTGAGCACAACTAAGTAATCAGGGCAGCAGGCAATCCTAACCCAAAGGTGACCTGAGGGGTGGACTAGAGCAGTGGTTCTCAATCTTCCTAAGGCTACGACCCTTGCATACAGCTCCTCATGTGGTGGTGACCCCAACCATGAAATTTTGCTGCTGTTATGCATCATGATGTAAATATCTGCATTCTGATGGTCTTAGGCGACCCCTGTGAAGGGGTCGTGACCCACAGGTTGAGAACCGCTGGACTAGAGGGAAGAAGGGGGCTCCTGGCTGCCACAGATGAGTTCGAGAAGCACCAAGGTGGCTGAGGACGACAGATGGGAGAGAGGACGCCCACAGAACGGAAGACGGCACAGGAGCAGCTGGGGTGGGGCCGAGGGGCCGAGGGGAGAAATGAGCATTCTTCCCCGAGCATCTATCTCATCAATGACCCAGATTGATGGGATCCTAGCAACCCGGGTGTGCCCTACTCAAACGCTGTGCTCTGTCCATGGAACCACCCGCCTGCCCACGAACCCTGGCGAGGCCCACGCAGTGTGAGGGCCCAGGGGCCCAGTGGCAGCATGGGGCTGGGCCCAGCCCTGCCCTGCCCTCCTCTGCTGGCCTCTGCACTGCTCAGCTCGGCACGCTCTGCCTCCAGTCAGTCTGCCTCTGCCGGGCTCAGGAGTCCTGTTCTCTGACTCAGGCGAACCTGCAGCACTCACACCCCGTCTGCTTCTCCCCGTCACCCGCCCCGCACACCTGGCCTTCGGGGCAGGAGAGGAGAGGAGAGGAGAGGAAGAACAGCCCAGCCCAGCCCTGGAACCACGGGCTGTCCCTTTCCCCTGACATGCCCTCAGCCCCCGCTCCCCTCCAGCTTCCCCTCCTCCATCCAACAACACCGGAAATTCTGCTAACTCCTTCAGACAATACCCAGCACCACGCTCACTTCCACAAATACAAGGCAAGCAGGGTGGGGCATGGGGGGTGCAGGGGCCAGACAGAAGTGGGGGCAGGGGCTGCCCCCACCCCCCACCCCCCACTCCAGGAGCTCCCTTCTCCTCTATATCCCTAGCACCCAGTGTCTCTGGAGCAAACCTCCGCTTTCCACCTGCTCTCAAAATAGCGCTTGCAGGCTGCCCGCCTCACCAGTTCCCCTGGCAACACGCTCTGGATGGGGAATTTTGTCAGGTCTCTAGAGGGATTTAGATTGGGGTTCCCTCCTCATCCTCAGAACTCCAAAGTGGAGCATCGAGGAAAGAGCGATCCTTTCTGGGGTTCCTTCCCCAGTTCCTCAGAGATTTATTTAGGGCTTTTCCGCCGAGGTTCCGCTAACCAGCAGCAGGCCTGCTCTGTCACAAGCAGCTCTTGGCCATAAATTGGGGTTCGGGGGTGGAACAAGGCAGGAGCCCTCTGCCTAGGCATGTTGGAGAAGGAAGAATTACACTTCCTAAATTCAGGGCTACCTTCAGATGTAGGCGGAGGTCAGGACTTCTCACCCTCGCCCCCCCAAAATACACCTATCCTTGCTGAGTGCCCTCTTGCCACCATGCAGTCAATTCAGACCAGAATGTGAGACAAGAGGGTCCTAAGCCCATCATCTGCTTTAAGCGGCAGGGACTTCAGGCCCCACCCTGAAAGGGAGTTGCAAGGGGCCTCCCCCTTCACCCCCTCCCCCCACCACAACCCCGAGTCCTGAACGTCCAGTTCTGCCCAGAAGACAGGCAGAGCCAGCTGCACGCTCAGTAGCTGGCCACCGAGCTCCCCTCGCCTGCCCCCACCTGCCCTCGCCTGCATTCCTTGCTCCTTCTCCAATCAGTTCCCCAGCTGTTCAGGGAGCCGGGGACACCCAGAGGACGACAGCTGCACCGGGGAGCCATCCTCGTCCCCCTCCCCCCTCCCCCACGTTCCCAGAGAGTCCTGCTGGTGCCAGAGTCCGACTGCTACCACCCCTCGGCTGGGAGGCAAAAAGGGAGCAAGGGAGCAAGCCCCGGGCCCTGGCAGGTGGACCCCGCGGGGGCTCTGCGTGGAGAGGGACCCCGGGGGAGCAGAGAAAGGACAGATGGGAAGAGGTGGGTCGGAGCGGTGTTCAGGGTCCAGCTTACTTGGGCAGATGAGGGCCTCCTTGGCCGTGATGCTCTTGTTGCAGGCATAGCACATGGTCATGCCCGAGACGGAGATGGTGGTGAAGAGGTGCCCGTTGGTGTAGCGAGCATCCTTGGCTTCCTTCATCTTCTCCTTTTCCCGGGCCTGTGGGAGGGCAGAGAGAGAAACACTAAGGGAGGCTGGAAAAGGCCCGAGCGCCAGCAGCGTCCAGAGAGCCGGGCCAGGGAGGGGTCCTGCCTAGGGGTGCCGGAGAGACACCGCCACCGCCGCCGCCGCCGAAGGCAGAGCCTGCTGCAGCTCTCCAGGAACGGCCGGGCCGGGCCAGCCCCGGGCACCTCGCCGGCCCTGACCTACCTGGCCTCGGCGGCTCGGCTGCCTCCGGTTGCCACTCATCTCCCCAGTCTAGACCTTGGCGTCCTCACTCCACCTTTCCAGCCCTGGCTCTGCGCTCGCCCCCAAGCTGCTGAGCTCGCTTCTCTGTGCCAGAGGAATATGCGCAGAGAGGAGGGGAGAGCGGGCGAGAAGCAGAGGATGCCAGCTCACCAGCGCTTTCGGATCGAGGGGAGTGAGCTCCTCTCATAACCATGACAACCGGTGTTGGAGTCACTGTCTCTGTGGCAGTCACAGTGTGGGGAGGGTTTGTGGGGGGGATCCCCTCATTAGATTGGCTGAAGGGGGCAGCGTGCCTCCACTGCCACCCCCAGCACACACAGAGTCAGGGTCCCAAACCTCTGTCGCTTCCACACACACTCACACACACACACACACACACACACACACACACACTCAGCCAAGCACGCTGAGGCCCGGTGTTCTCGGTTCACCCTGAGGTAGGAGGAGCCTGGTTTTGGCCTGGGGTCACGCCTCCCCTCGCTCTAAGGAAGGAAACTCGGCCGGCTAGGTGTCATTCTTGGCAGGAAGTCTCTCTCCTGCAGCCTAACTTCTGTCCTGCTCATACCACCCTCCAACACCTAGGACGGCTCCCTCTCCTCCTCCTCACCCAGGTCGTCTCTCCTATCCTAGGAAGTTCCTCTGGCATCTACCCTCCATCCTCCAGCTCTAACAGCAGTTCTGGCTCTGGGCTCCCCTGAGAGGGGGCACACGGTGAGCCCTCCCTCAAAACCTCAGAGGCTGGCTGTTCCCACCTCTGCTCTCTCCTCCCCCTCCCCTCTGACCTCTGAACCTCTTTTCTGACCCCTTCAGGCCACTGAGCTTCCTGAAAGCGTGAGAAGGTGAGGAGATGGGATACCATCCTTCCCGTCGGCTCCAGCAGCCACTCTCGGAGGAAGGAGAGCAGGATCAGGAGCTAGAACGGCCCTCCGCTTCCTAGCCCCTCAGAACCCATGAAGCTGAGGGTAGGAGCCCCAAGTTGGAGGACAGTGGGGTGGGGGTCGGGGAGCACCTGGGACAGAAGAGCTCAGGGGAGAGCCCTCGGGCTGGGCCTTAGGCCTCAGCCTGAGTCCAGACACTCCCAGCTCCTGCCACACGAGCGGTTAAGCCGTGGGGGAGGGGCAGAGACGCCCCGATCTGGTGCTCAGGGTAGAAAAGGGAAGTGTGCACAGGCTGAGTCAACACCACAGGGGCCAGAGGGCACTGGGCCACAATGCCCTAGCACGTCTCCAGACTTCCTGGTGGTCCGGACCCTTCTTTCTCCCGCCTCCCTCCCTGCGGAGCCCCAGGTTTGTGGAGCCCCAGGTTTGTCCAAGGGGCAGAGCTCAGAGGTCCCAAGGTCACTTCCTTCCCAGATCTTCCATTTTTCTTTGCGCCTCTCCCCTCCTCCTCCTCCTCCTCCTCCTCCTCCTCTTTCTTCTCCTCCTGTCTCCTGGTCTCCTGTCCATCCCATGCCCTGCCCCCACCCTGCTCTCCTCTTCCACCTCTGCCTTCTCCGCTGGCCTTGGCCACCCCCCTCACCTCCTCCTCCACCGAGGCCTGGCTACGGAAGCTGGCCAGCCTCTAACGCTAGCCTCCATGGACCCAAACCACCAGAACATTCTTCCTTTGGTCTCACCTCCGTCTGCCTGCTGCGTGGAAGATAAAATCCTGCTCTGCATAACCACCACCTTCGAGGACCTCAAAGACCAGGTCCCACTCTCTCTCACTGGCGTACACTCACTCTGTCCCCTCCTCCCTTCCTGCCCTCCCAGGATCTTCTCTCTGACACAAATAAGAAGTCTGAGCACTTGCTCTGTTTGACTTAAAAGCAAGCGAGCAATACTGAATGTCAATTGTAATGGAAATATTTTCCATAAAAGCTAGCAAAAAAACCCACAAACACAAATATTAAAAAGAGCAACGTGTCTACATCAAGTCAATTCCAGAACAGGCAACGGTACAGATCTGCCCTAATGATGCTACCCTCTCCCTCCTCCCCGAGTGTCCTCCACTCTTCTGCCTCCAGGAGCACACTCACCTGGGAAGCATCTGTGGAGGAGGGAGAGGGGGAGGGAGAGGGGACTGGGGCTGCCAGAGAACGGGGTCTCTCTAGTGACCCACCCTCGGGCATCAGTGCCCCCTAGACAACCCAGGTACCCTGTGTCCAGGCTTCCTTCTTGACCGCCCAATACTCACCCTCTCCCCAAGCGACCCCCTCTCTAGGTGGGCCAGCAGCGGGCAGCAGCCACAGCAACAGCACATCCCAACATGGGCGCTGCTCAGCAGCAAGCGGCCCTGGCACTGCCTAGCGCTATTGTCCCGCAGGCAGCCTCTGCCCGCCCCAGGGCTTCGGCTGGTGAGGATAGGAGGGCACGGGGCCTGCTTCCCCAGGGGTGCCTGCTCCCGAGAGGAGAGAACGGTCTGTCTGGTTCTTCGTCCTACTCTTCCCCAGGTCCTATTCTTCCCCAGGTCCTCTCCCGATAACCACGTGGGTCTCCCACGTATCCACTCCCCAGCAGGCAGGCAGCCCTTCACTCCACACCCCATTCTACCCACCGAGAAAAGGTCCCCGGTTCCTCCACAATCTGCAAGACCCACCATCAGCACTCAGAGACCGTTCTCGCCTGATTCAGGGCTCTGCTGCCGAGAGCTAGCGTCATTCTTTCTCATAAACCCGCACGGAAGGTCCTTCTTGCTAGACAGCCTTCAAGCACACCACTGCTCCATCGAGGATCCAGGGAATAAAGCACTGACACGATGGCTGGTATACCACAGGCACTCAATACATGTTTGAAAGGAAGGGAAGGAATCGAGGAAAGAAGGAAAAAGGAAGGATGGATGGATGGATGGATGGACACCAAGACAAAGGGTCCCAGCAACACCCTCACCCCTGCCCTAGGGGCCCTCATTTCTTTCTTTTTTTTTAATATTTTTATTGATTTTTCACAGAGAAGAAGGGAGAGGGACAGAGAGTTGGAAATATCGATGAGAGAGAGACATCGATCAGCCGGCTCCTGCATGCCCCCCACTGGGGGATGTGCCCGCAACCAGGATACATGCCCTTGACCGGAATCGAACCTGGGACCTTTCAGTCCACAGGCTGACGCTCTATCCACTGAGCCAAACCGGTTTCGGCGGGCCCTCATTTCTTGTCAGAGGTTCAAAGCCTTGCGTCTCCTATCCCCGTTTCTCCTTCTCTCTCTTCCCGGAGGGTTCCCAGCGCTTCTCTGCCCTTATTTCCTTGGGACGTAGACCTGGAGCCCAGAAGGCGAACCCAGCCCTTCCTCCTTCCTCGGCACCCCAGATCTTGCTCACTTTGCGGGGCAGAAAGGACGAGGTGAACAGCCGAGGGCCTCGCGGCGGGTTGCCCGAAAACTCAACGGCAGCAGTTTTCTTCCCACTTCTCCGACTCTGCCTCCCAGGCTGAGAGAAGAGGAAAACAGTGACGTCCATGAAGGACGAGGCGCTGCCGAAGCCTGGACCTTGGCTTTCTGCGCGCCCAGCGGGCCCCCGGGGCTGGCTGGAGCCTCTCCAAGGCACAGCCTCAGCTCTCAGCTGTCCTTGCTCCTCGGTGGGGCCTATCCAAACCTCCTAGGAGCTCTGGGGGAGTCTGGGGCACCCAGAATCACCTCTGCTCCAGCTGCAACTGGCAGCAGCCCCTTCCCCACGATGGTGAGGCCTCTGTCCGGGCCCACGGTATGGCGACCCTGGAGGATTGCACGGGGATGGGAGTCATCTGTGGTTCGACCCCTAGCCAGCCCGGGTGCAGCGTCATAGGCGGTGAAGGGCAGTGAGTCATGGGAAAGAGCTCCAGGGTTGGGAAATGAGACGAGGGGTTCCTGGCCTTGGGACTGAGCAGAGCGCCTGGAATGGTCTCAGCCAGGCTCGGTCCCTCTATGACTTTCCAGGGACAAGATCAAGGGGGCCGAGGAGAAGAAGGCGGCGGCTAATAGAAACACTAACGCCAAAGCCAGGCCCTTCGCACAGAAAGATACCACACTGAGTACACAAAGGCGCTTAATAAATGCTTGCTTGCTTGAACGAGGATGAAACACTGGACCAGGGGGGTGGGCACCTTGGGGAAGCAAAAGAGGGGTGGTTAAAGGGTCATCGGGAATAAAAATCAAGCCTAGAGACCCTGAGACCCAGACATCCTGGACCCCAGCCTGCCCCCCACCCGGCCACACCTGTCGGGTCAGAGAGAGAAACCAGCGGAGGGAGGGGGAGTGATGCAGACAGACGGGCATTTGTGAAGCGAACAATAGCTGTGCCAGGACTCCCTGCCCTCCTGGCACAGGGCAGGCTGGTGGAGCTGAGAGGGGGCAGCTGCTGCCTGCAGGCCCCCTCCCCCCAGGAGATCTAAACAAACCCAGAGAGGGCCAGCCAGCAGCTCCCCCTCTCCGTCGCTTCTCTGATCAGCCCTAGGAACCCCAACCAATCTGCTCGCACAAGCTCCTGCCTGGACAGCACCCCAAACCAGAGACTGCAGCTAAGAACGGAAAAGCTTCCTCCAGCCCAGAGCGCAGGCCTCCTGCTTTGGTGACCACCATTCAAAAGCAGCAAACCAGAGCATGTGGGGACAGACACACACACACACACACACACACACACACACACGCACACACACACACACACATATGTCCCAATCACGTACATGCCTGGGACTCATACATTCCCATCTGACCCTTCCCCCATTCCAAGGTCAGGGATCCCCGAGAGCCAGAGGGACTGAGATCAGAGAGAGCGCCCTCTTTAACCCCCACGGTCGGCCTCAGCAGATTCTCCTCTAAGCTCATCCAAGTCCCCTGCTGTCCTGTGACTTCCCTAAGCTTCCCGCTCCCTTCCCCCATCCGCCTCCCCCTCAGCTCTTCCCTTCGCCTAGAATCTTCTCCCATGCCCCCAAAAGCTTCCGCCTCCTGGCGATCCCCAACTCTTCAACCTTCCCCCAGACGGCCACCCCTCTCGGCCCCCTCCTGGCCTCGCACACACGGCGGCTCCACTCCTGCACACAAAGCCAGCCACCTCTCCATTATTCAGGACAAAGAGACAGCCTTTGTCCTTTCTGCCCACTCCACCTGCCCGCCACACTCCAAAGCCGGGGTGTCCTAGAGATTCCAAGCAGACCCCCTCCCGGCTCCACAGCCATATACCCTGGACCTCTGGACCCCGCTGGCTCCTGAGCAGGAGAAGACCCTTTGTTCTGAGAGAGGCGGGCAGGTATAAAGGTTAGGGTGCGGGGGGAGGAGAGAGGGAAGGGAGGCTCTGAAGTGAGAAAGGAGACCTCTGGGTTTGGGGCTGTGGAGGTAGGAAGTAGAGCAGAGAGAATGGAGGGGGTGGAGGGCTGAAGACAGCCTGAAGGAATAAAAATGGGCTGGAAGGAAAAAAAAAAAGAACATGGGGAGGGAAGCCACCCAGAAAGACTGAG
>PVJN01061433.1:0-11292 GCA_004026805.1 Lasiurus borealis
CATTTTCTCTCAAGGGTGCTTTGAACATATTTTATTTTTTACCGGAACTCCGTTGGTGAATTTTCCGTACACTGGCAAGCTTTGGAAAACGTCGTTTAATTTTGTAATGTTTACCGATGATTTCTTTACAAGCTATTTACTCAAATAAATGGAGCTGCTTACACCTCTGCTCGCCGTTTGCCTCGTAAGAAAGTGGCCAGGTGCTGACTTCCGTCTGTCAGGTGCTCTGCAGAGGGGAGGGAGGGCCCGGCTGCTGTGTCCAGCTGTTCCTTCTCCTGCAGGGGGTCCCCGCCCTCTCCCGGTGAGAGCAGCAGACCTAAGGACTTTTCAGGGTTTAGAAGGA
This sequence comes from Lasiurus borealis, assembly GCA_004026805.1. Taxonomy (NCBI): domain Eukaryota; kingdom Metazoa; phylum Chordata; class Mammalia; order Chiroptera; family Vespertilionidae; genus Lasiurus; species Lasiurus borealis. The sequence continues at coordinate 344 of PVJN01061433.1, forward strand.
AACAGGGTGAGTTCTGGGCACTGGTCCCGCCTGCCTTCTGTTTCAGCCCTCTCCTCGGCGGTGCCCCTTCATCTTATGAAAGCTCCCATTTGCCCAGCGGATAGAAATCCTCAGGAAGATTTCCCCTCAGGCAGGTATCCCCGTGACCCCGAGAAGGCACGCACCCTGTCAATGCAGAAACACGCAGGATGCGTGCGATTTTCCTGAGGTATGGTCTGCAGATGAAGCCAGAGTGAGCTTCTCCTCCGAATGCCCGTGGTCCGGCCACAGCACACACTCCCGCCTTCCCTCCCTCCCTTCACTCAGGGCCTGGTGTCACCTGATGTCCCCTCAGCACTCAAGCCACAAGTGCGGGCCATCTGTGCCCCCAATACCTCGCCCCCCCCAGTCACTATGCTCGTCTTCCCCTCCTCTCTCAGATCCGTGCCTTGTGAAATCTGGCCTTCATGCTGGCACTGTCGGAGTTGGCTTCTTCGTGTCCAGTCTTGCCTCTCTCTGATCTGCTCTCCACCCACTCGCCAGAATATTCTTCCTGAGAGCCAGCTGTGACCCTTCTCCTTCCCTACGTAAACTCCAGACTTCGCTACATGGCTTACAACAGTGGTTCTCAACCTTCCTAATGCCGGGACCCTTTAATACAGTTCCCCATGTTATGGTGACCCCCAACCATAAAATTATTTTCGTTGCTACTTCCTAACAGTAATTTTGCTACTGCTGTGAATCGTAATGTAAATATCTGTGTTTTCTGATGGTCTTAGGCGACCCCTGTGATGGGGGTTAATGGACCCCCAAAGGGGTCGCGACCCACAGGTTGAGAACCGCTGGCTTACAAGTACAGTAATTGGTCTCTGGCTCCCCGCCCCCCTGACCCCCCCCCCCCACCACCTCTCAGCCTTGCGCTGAAGGCTAGTCCGCTGAGGTCTTTGGGATATTGGGAACATTCGACATGTTTTCTCCTCTGGGGCTTGGCTATTGGTTCTGGAACCTTCTCTCTGCCAGCAGGCTCTCTCTGAAGAGCTTCCAGTTTGACCCCTCCTGGCACGTATCCCCAGTGTCATTACTGTCACTTCCCCTGTTCGTCTCTTCTGTTAAACTAGAACCCTTGAGGATGGGGCTGGATTTTATGTTTTCTTTTTAAATATATTTTATTGATTTTTTTTACAGAGAGGAAAGGAGAAGGATAGAGAATTAGAAACATCCATGAGAAAGAGACATCGATCAGCCGCCTCCTGCACGCCCCCTATGAGGGATGTGCCTGCAACCAGGATACATGCCCTTGACCGGAATCGAACCCGGGACCTTTCAGTCTTCAGGCCGACCCTCTATCCACTGAGTCACACCATTTCGGCGGGGCTGGATTTTCTAACTCAAGCACCTGGTCTTGTGCTCGGTCCCTCAAAGGGATCCATATGCCAACGGAATGAATGACATAAAAGGTTCTTCAAGAAAACTCACTTGTTTCCTTCCGAGCTGGGCTGGTGGTTCTTAGACCTTAAGGCACATCTGTTTCATGCGGGAAGCTTCAAACTGCTGAAGCCGAGACCCCGCTCCTGACCATTTGACTCAGCAGCTGTAGGAGCAGATGTTAGGCCGCATCTGCACTAGCTCCAGACTGAGCTCCCCTGGGCCCTGTGTCATTCTTGTGTCACCGGATGCGTGAGTTTGATCTCAGCTCACCGTGTTGGTGCTGTTACAGCGGGTGGCAGCTGTGACATCAGCACGCTGACTTTTTCTCATTGGGTTTTCTGCGGGGAAGGAATGAGGGCACAGCAATGTGGGGGGACAGGCAGAGGAGGAGTTTCTCAGTCTCCAGCTTCTAGTCCAGTGCCCTCTCTCTTCAACACTGAGCCATCTCAGGTTCAACTTCACCGAGTGGCGTCTCTTCTCCACAATAATAGCAACGATTCCTGTGTGTGCATCACGGTGCTGAGGGCTTACCTGCCTTATCTCATTTAATCCCGGCATTAATGCTACCAGGTAAATGGCACGATCCTCCTTTTACAAACGAGAAAACCAGCTCAGAAAGGAGGAGCAGCTTACCTGAGGCCACACAGTTACAGAGGCAGAAGGCAAACCCAGTCCTGGGTGACTTCACCCCCCTGGACCAGGAGGCTCCCCTGCCTCTCACAGGGGGTTCATTTCATCCTCGCTCAGGAGCTGCATCTGATGTGAGCTGAGCCCCCCAAGCTCTGGTGTGGGGGTTGGGGTGCTGTGTGATTGGAGAGGGTCCCTGGCCACCTGCAGGTTCTCCCTCAGCCCAGGCCTCCCGTTCCTGAGCTGCAGTGGAGCCGGCTCTGTGCTGCTTCTCCTCTCACAAAAGGCTCCTGACGTGGCCGTGGACTGTCCCCTGAGAGGGCAAAATTGGGGGAGAGAGTGGCTCAGGGTAAGGTGGTTTGCCTGAAAACGGTGGTTCCGTGGGCAGACATTACTTTCCCAAAAGCCACTTTCTCCCTTCCTCCCAGTCAGCAGCACAAAGGGGATCAGGGAAATGAGCAGTAGATGAAAGACACACAGGATTCACAGAAAGTGACACCCCGTGAAGCGGAGAAGACAGGCAAATGGCAGTTCTCGCCACACGTTTCTCCCTCGGAAATATGCGCCTGAGCAATATGGGTGGCGCATCATCACTGGCTGTTTTGAAGTTTCTAAATTAAACCCCCAAAGCAGTTTGGAGACTTAATTTATTTGCAGTATCATAGTCCGCCCGGCGGTATCTGGAACCCAAAATAGACACCGAGCTCATGGAATATCTGGTGTTACCAGATTGGTTCTCGTCAGGTGGCAGAGTGGTCTATATAAAGGGTGACCCCCACGTGCCCTGTGGGTCACACGTTGCTGTGAGTGATTTACCGTCTGGTGGCTCTGTGGTTGGCAACAGGTGCTGATTAGGTTTATGAGAAAGGGACTCCCGCTCCCTTTCTGCTGGCTCCTGGAAAGGGGATGAAGGAGGTCATTCATCTTTAAAACAGTATCGTCTAGCGCAGCGGTTCTCAACCTGTGGGTCTCGACCCCTTTGGGGGTCGAACGACCCTTTCACAGGGGTCGCCTAAGACTAGTGGAAAACACCTATTTCCCATGGTCTTAGGAACCAACACACCGCTCCTCGGTGTAGCAAAGTGTAGCAATGTAGTTTACTGTTGTCCTAGGAAGACTGTTGCCCATGCTACACCATGATTCAAGACAAAATTTCATTTATTTGTAATGAGAAATAAATATTTCACAATATATAATTACATATTGTTTTTGTGATTAAGCACTATGCTTTAATTATGTTCAATTTGTAACAATGAAAATACATCCTGCATATCAGATATTTACATTACAGTTCATAACAACAGCAAAATTACAAGTTATGAAGTAGCAACGGAAATAGTTTTATGGGTGGGGGTCACCACCCCATGAGGAGCTGTCTTATAGGGTCGCGGCCTTAGGAAGGTTGAGAACCACTGGTCTAGCGCTTAGCACAGCCCCTTACTTTTCCGCTATAATCCCAACACAGGGGGACAGGGTTACCAACCACCGTGTAGGCTGGTGTCACTTTCTCAGAATATCCCAAAGCCTTGCCGAAACTGGCGATGAGTCAAACCTCTCAAACAGTTACAAAAAAAAGCACTCTTTGTGGTCTTTCTCCCTTTCCCCTTTTGATGTCATTTCTGTTCCAAGCAGGCGTGCTCCTTTCAGCGCAGAGAACTTCCTGCCTCGATCTTTACACCCGGAGTTCTCAGCGCTTCAGTCCTCCCCACCTCTGACCCCGGCAGGAGAGGGGCAGATTGCCACAGAGCCACAGGCAAAGCCACCGAGAGAGACGGTGCGCCGAGGAGAGAGTGCCAGAGAGAGGCGATGGGAGACTGGCCGGCAGGAACGTGCAGAGCGAGAGCGTTCCGGAAGGAGCGGTCTGTTCGAGCCTCAGGTCCTCTGAGGTTCACACCCAGGGCAGGTGGAGCGCCAGGCCCGGGACTCGGAAGGTTGCAGGCGGCGCCCTTGAACTTCCCGGTCTGTCGCCCTCATTCACCGGATGCTGCTCGGCCGCACGTGTGAGACGGGGACGTTCAGCGGCGTGGACGGCGCGTCCTCACTGCGCGGCCAGGATCGGGAGGCGTCGCCGGAAGCCGGCTGGAGCCTGCGCCCTCAGGGGCCTCCAGCTCTCCAAGTCCAAGTTAGACGCGGCAGACCGGAAACACGCACGTTTTCACCTTTGCGGTCTGGGTGTTACCCTTCCCACTTCCTCATTTTGAAAGGTATTTTTGTCATTTCTCTCTTGTGGGGGGGGTCATATTTGGCGGGGGGTGAAGGTCGCAGTGGAGCAAAGATCCCATATCCAATACAGGGGTACCTCGAGTTACGAGTGCCCTAACATATGAGGTTTTAAGATACGAGCCTTCGAGCGAGCAATTTTTGCTTTGAAATACGAGTAACATTTGAGATAGGAGTCATCGCGCGGATCGGCCAACTGCACACGACCCACCAGTTTACTGTGACTCCAGCGTCTCATAGTTTCCCACGCCTCAAGGTTACGGAACGAATTAAACTGGTATCTCGAGGTACCACTGTAGCCACCCCAGAGGGCCAAATTCTTTTTTTTTTTTAAAGTCATTGATTTGAGATAGAAAAAGAGAGAGAGAGAGAGAGAGAGAGAGAGAGAGAGAGAGAGAGAGAGATATCAATTTGTTGTCCCACTTATTTGTGTGTTTTATTTTTTCCATTGGATGGTTCTCACCTGTGCCCTCACTGAGGACAGAAGCCCCAGCTGAGCTACCCAGCCAGGGCCACATGCTAGGTTCAAAGAAGGAGAATCCCATCTCGCAAGGCACCCATTTCCCCAGCTTTCTCGGGGCCTAGGATTTTACATCAGGGACAGGGGTGAGGCAGAGCATCTTTAATTAAAGCTGCACAGCCCCTCTGGCGCTCTCTGCTGTGCTCACTCTTGGATAGCGGATAGCGCCAGCCAGCAGAGAACCCCCTCTCTGCTCCCCCCAGGCTTTGTCTGCGGGTCTCACGGTTCTCTGGCAGCTTCATGGGTTTGTCTCTCTCAGGAAGCTTCCTTGGCAGGATTCCTTTGTTCGCCGCCTCCGGCTGCTGCCTTCTTCTCTCCACGTGTCTGCGGTGAGGCCGCAGCCCGCTCTGTCCTCAAGCCACCCGGCCGCCTGTCTGCCCCTGCCTGTCACCACCCCACGCCACCACGCCGGCGTCTGCTCCCAATCTGTCTCCACTTCAAGTATTTTAAGGAGGCTGTTGACCTGCCTCTCCTGCCGCTTCCAGAAAGCAGCTGAGGGAAGCGATGCTTCTGCCTTCAGACAGAAAGCCCCGCGTTTAGAGGACTTCCAGAAAGAGGGGGGACGAGCCCCCTCAGTCACGCCAGACGGGCTGACCTCCCCCTGAAAGGACTAGAGAAAGTCAGCTGATTTTTAAAGTCTTTATCTCTTGATACAGTCATCTTTTGAAAGGGACCGGAAAGTACAGTTTCTTACATAGGATTCGTATGCTAATGTTAAAAGACTTCGGATTCCTTAGCAGTAACTGAAAATCATAACAATAAAAGGTTTATGGTGCACAGATAATCAAAAGGATGCTATTGTAATATCTATATTTCTTCATGTCGATATAAATGTAACTGCCAATCGTCTATTTATCTGTGTGTCACGCAGTTTAGGAAGTGAACCGTGCTCATTAAGGCTTTTGATTTTTAGGATGATGCAGGGGGAGCACCTGGGAAATGGAGGGCATCCTGGAAGACAAGGAAAAGATTAACACAGAACCGTCTTGCAAATACAGGAGGCTGGCCAGTGTTGTGGGCGGTGAGTATGAAGTCACATTTGTCATGAAAAGTCTACCCCAGGGAGCTTTAAGGGGACAGGGAGCCCTGACCGGTGTGGCTCAGTGGATAGAGCGTCAGCCTGCAGACTGAAAGGTCCCAGGTTTGATTCCGGTCAAGGGCACTACCTTAGTTGCAGACACATCCCCAGTAGGGAGTGTGCAGGAGGCAGCTGATGGATGTTTCTATCTCATTGATGTTTCTAGCTCTCTATCCTGCTCCCTTTTTCTCTGTAAAATATCAGTAAAATATATTTTTAATTAAAAAAAAAAAGGAGAAGACAGGGAAATCCCAGGCTCTGGGCAGTGGGACTTGAAACAAGCTCACAGTCGTCGCCCGGGACACTTAAGTTGAGACGATAATCCTGGAGCAGTGGGCTGTCTGCTGGAACCGAGGAGAAGGCATTTTGTTCTCAGGATTGGTTTGTTGGCCTGGCTGGCACTTGGCACCTGGAAAATACCACAGTGCCCCTGGCCACCAGCATGGTGTCACCGGACTCTGCCACAGCCAGGAAGGAGATGGGCCGCGGTCCACGCTGCCGAGGCTCCCGGGAGGTGTGGGTGAGGAGCGAACGGGCAGTCCCACGAGGCTCCGGGGAAACGCAGATTCTAGAAGCAGCTGTTCGGCTCCAAGTTGTGTCAGGAGGAGGACAGTCCCAGACGCGCACAGAGAGGGGGGCAGTGAGCAGGTTTGCAGCTGCCTCGTTCACACCCCTCCACCCTGCACCCCTGAGGGCCTGCACGGGGCATCACGCTCACAGTCACACACTCTGAGTGGTTACATCAGCCTTCTGCCCTCCGCATCTTCCTCCGGCTTTCCTCCTCTCTGCTAACCCAGGGGCACCAGCGAGGTGGCACTCTCGAAGCTGACACCTCCGAATGCAGAAGACAGCAGGCCCAGCTCTGAAGTCCCTTTCTGCCCTGTGGTCGGTCTGGCAGCTCCCACCCCGCCTCTCTTGTCACACAGAGGCCTGCTCAGCGCTCAGGGACACCCTCACACACAAGCTCTGTGTGGCCTGAGACAGCAGCTTCACCCACTGCGACAGGTGTGGCTGCTCACCCACCTGTTCGTGTCCCCGTCACGCGTTTCCTAGGGAGGTTGCGGGACTGATGAAAAAGGCCTCCCCCTTCTGTCGCCATGGCAACAGTAAGCTTGTAGGCTGTGTCTGTCCCCTCCGTCCTCCTCCAGCCCAGCAAGGACAGCCCGCGGCAGTGTGTGGATTCTCCCCGGAAGTCACTCACTGTGACCTCAAGCGCCCCGGCTCCGCTCATTCTGTCCGAACCAAGCACCCGCTTTTTGTTGTTTCACTTGGTTGCAAAGTCGAGAGAAAGATAGCTGCCTATCATTTGTAAAAAACATTCCCTTGGGATCTAATACCTCGTATTAGGGACATTTTTATTGGGAAGTGTTTTCACTCCTATCATTTGATACTCAGATCAACTCTGTGCAGAAGGTGAGGCAGGTATTATCACTCAAAGTTATTTTTATTGCCATGTTACACTTGAGAAAATGGAAAGCTTGAAGAGAATTTTTGGCCTTTCAGAGTTTTCTGACGTTCTCAGAGCTGGTACGTGATGGATCTGGAACTCGATCCAAACCTTTAACTCTGTAAAAATACTGTGAGTTTTCAACTAGACGGTTGTTTAGTTCAGGATTCTCTAGAAAAACAGAACTAGTAGGACACATACACATACACATATGCATATACTATGCAAATACATATGTATGCATACATATATGCATACATATGTATGCAAACATATATAACATTATTTTTAAAATTGCGTAATTTTATATGTATACATAAATGTTCATATATTGTTTGTTATATAAAGAATGCATATAAATAAGGAATGACTAGTATCTTGTAGAATTGGCTATGTGTTTGTAGGAGTTGGTAAATTCAAAGTCTACTGATCGATGTCTCTCTCTCATCCATGTTTCAATCCATTGCTTAATCATCGTGCTTCAGGGGTGCACAATTAGCTGTAGAAAAGTGGGAAATGTTTGGGAGAGAAGAATTGGGTTTGGGAGGGAACAGGTAAACCCAGGCTGGGAACTCAGGTGAGAGTTAACGCTGCAGTTCAGAGGCAGAATTTCTCTTCTCTCAGGATCTTGCACTGATCCTGATTGCATGAGGCTGACCCACACTGCCAAGGTTAATCTCCATTTACCGCCAACTGATTGTAGAAGTTATGCACAACTGATTGTAGAAGTTATGCACGTTTGCGAAACACCTTCTCAGCAACACCTTGATTTCTGTTTGACCGGGTTACTGAAGCCTCGCACACCACACTCACCATTACAACCGTATTCCAGAAGTCCTCCCAGGATAAGCCCCAGGTTTCTTCGGGGGCAGACCTAAGGCACAACAATGAAACTGAAGACATACGCAGTGGCCCTTGTCCTACAGACAACGTGTCCCCTGCAGGCAGGGTCACACCGAGGTCAGCTTTGGACCCAGAGCAACGCCTGCCCACGCTAGGCCATCCGTGGATACGTGTGGGAGGAATACGTGTCCACCTCCTTGTTATCTCGGAGATGCTGATCTTCGAATTAATCTCATAAAACGAACGGCTTCTGGGTCTTTCTAGGCAGGAGATGTGTGCTCTGAAGCCGGGCTGCCGAGGATCGAACCACCTACCAGCTGAGCCGCCGTAGGCAGGTCACGCACCTCCCTCTGAGCCATTTTCCTCGCTTGAAAGATGGGCGCGACCATTGTCACGCCCACATGAGATTGTTCTGCAGATTAAATGAGTTCATTCCTCCGGCTGGCTCAGCCCAGTGCCTGGCACACGGCCACACCCAATCAACGTGAGCCGTGATTTGTGTTGTTGTTCACACATCTGTCCTGAAACCTTTTGCTTCGAGCCCTGCCTTCTTCACTTGTAGGATATCCAGGGTCCCACCAATTCTTCTCTCCCAAACATTTCCCACTCTTCTACAGCTCATGGTGCACCCCAGAAGCACGGTGGTTAAGCCATGGATCGAATTTTACCTTATGGAAGAGAACCTCTCCAAATGAAAATTAATCAAGAATAGCCTGGTATGTTAGTTTGCTAGGGCTGCTGCCATAGCAAAATACCACGCGTGGGGTGGTTTAAATAGGAACGCATTCTCTCAGAGTTCGGTAGGCTAGACTTCCAAGATCAAGGTTGGTTTCTTCTGAGGGCTGTGAGGGAGAACCAACTCCATGTCTCTCTCCTGCTTCTGTAGCTGAACTTCTGGGGTTCCTTGCTTTATAGATGGCTATCTTCTCCCTGTGTCTTCACGTCATCATTGTCCTTTTTTCTATGTGTGTCTCTTTCTTATAAGGACAGCAGTCATAGTGCATTGGGGTCTACCCTCATGACCTCGTCTCAATTTGATCATTTATGAAAACCCTATCTCCAAATAAGGTACAATACTTTATTGTATGCGGCTAGGATTTCAATATCTTTTGGTGAGGGAACAGGTAAACTCATAACAACCAGCTTTCATTCTGGACTCAGTGAGTTGTAAAATGTGCTGACGCTCTGGCCCCGTGGCAGGTGCACAAAGAGCTGATGACTCAATGCCCAATTCCAGACGACCCTGTGGTCTGTGCAGAGGAACCGGCCAGGGTGAAGCTGGGGCCGGGGTGCCATGATTTTAAGGTGCATCGCTGTCAGGGTTCCACATACGCTGCTGTTATAGTGTGGATCTCGCCATAAGCACTCCCTTAGTTGGCGGTGCTCAGGCTGAAAGATGGATTGGAAGGAACATGAGAAATAAAAAGCTAGCAGGAAGGCCCAGCACCAGGACGCACCATGCTGTTAACTTCAGAAGAGAGCGAGCCTGCTGAGATATTAAAGATGATGCTAGAGAATTTTTAAGAAGCATGACTGCGTGGCTGCTGATTTGCAGGCTGTGGGAAGTTATTTTTCCCCCCACGTTACACTTATTTCTGTGTAAAAATTAGGTTGGTGACACAAGATCTTCAGGCTGAATCCCTCTGCGTAAGCCCACCTCCCTGTGACATGCTGCGTCCTCTCCCAAACATTTCACAGACACCCCCTCATCGATGTAGGTTAAATCATGCTTACAGGTGTCATGTGACAAGCTGTCACCCCCATGTATACAGGGAGGGTGGTCCTGCCTACCCTTAGGTGCAGTAACTGGTTTAGAGTAGTGAGGGCCTGAATAGAGACCCGCACAGTCCAGGCGGAGATCTTTTTTTTTTAAATATATTTTATTGATTTTTCACAGAGAGGAAGGAAGAGGGATAGAGAGTTAGAAACATCAATGAGAGAGAGACATCGATCAGCCGCCTCCTGCACTTCCCCTACTGGGGATGTGCCCGCAACCAAGATACATGCCCTTGACCGGAATCGAACCAGGGACCCTTCAGTCCTGGGGCCGATGCTCTATCCACTGAGCCAAACCGGTTTTGGCCCAGGCAGAGACCTTGTTAGGAGAACAAGAAAACCCTTCTCTGTTTGGACACTGCTGAGTGCAGACAACCCAAGGCACTGGTTCCACGGCTCTCAGAAAGACGGGACAGCCCTTAATGATGGCAAAAGCCGATGCCAATTCATCCCACTGGGTGCTTTTATCCTGGAAGTGAGCATCAAGTCCTTGATCATGCGTTGTCCTGAGGTCTCCTCCTTTTGAAAGCGATGGGACACAAATCCATGGCCTGCTTGAAGAAGTCAGTCTTTTTTTTTTTTAATTAAATAAATCTTTATTGTTTAGATTATCACATTTGTTTCTCTTTTTCCACCCCGTAGCTCCCCTCCACCGGCTCAGTCTTGCTGTTCACCGAAGGTCAAGCTGGCCAGTGCAGAAGACACCTGCTGGGAAGGGTTCTCCGTTTTCTGCTCCAGGCACTCCTCAGCCTCCACAAACATCTGACCTGTCATCGGCCTTCAGCCACAATCAGGTGCTTGTCCTGCCCAGGGCGCCTGCCGGGAGGGAAGTTGTCGGAGACCAAATGTTGTTCTCACTAGGTGGATGTAATTGTTCTCACTAAAAGGATGTAAACAGGAAGCCAGAAGGCTGGCCAACCTTAATTGCTCTGAAAGGTCAGAGCTGATTACTCCTTGTTTACTCGAAACTGTCTGTATCATGTTAATTTCTGTTATTTCCTGCCTAAAGGCTAGGGGTGTGTCCCAAAGCC
>PVJN01061434.1:0-7500 GCA_004026805.1 Lasiurus borealis
GAGCGAGAGAGCGAGAGCGAGAGAGCGAGAGCGAGAGAGCGAGAGCGAGAGAGCGAGAGCGAGAGAGCGAGAGCGAGAGAGCGAGAGCGAGAGAGCGAGAGCGAGAGAGCGAGAGCGAGAGAGCGAGAGCGAGAGAGCGAGAGCGAGAGAGCGAGAGCGAGAGAGCGAGAGCGAGAGAGCGAGAGCGAGAGAGCGAGAGGGAGGGAGGGAGCTGCCGGCTGAGGGAAAGCATCTGGTGACCCGGTGACCTTTTGGGGGGCGGGCGGGCAGCTGGGGCCACACAGGTGCTTCCTGCAAAGGCCCTCCCTGCGCTCAGAGGCCGGCGACCCCCGCTGCCTCCCCTCCAGCCCCCCAAGTCCCCCCAAAACGCGGATAAAAGGGGAGGAACGGGCGCGCGTCTTTGCGCGTCTCTGTGCGTCTTTGCGCGTCTCTGTGCGTCTTTACGCGCGAGCGCGCGTCTTTGGTGAGGACGAGGGTCCCGGGGACACTGGCGGGTTTGCGGGCGTTTCTGGGGGCGCAGGGGGGTCCCCAAGGCGCGCGCCCACGCGCCCGTCAGCCGGCGAGGTGGGGGGGGTCGGGGTGCATCTGTTTTTTTGGGGGAAAAAGCTGAAAACCCCTGTCCTGTCCTGGGAGAGGGGAGGGCGGGTGTGGGAAGGTGGGCGCGGCCTTGCCAGGGGTTTGGGGGGGTCCAGGCGCGCTGGGGGCGGGGTGGTGGGGAAGAGGGGGGACCCAGGGCCGCTGAGGGGGTGCGAGGAGTCCCAGGAGGCAGCGCGGCAGCGAGAGAGAGAGAGAGAGAGAGAGAGAGAGAGAGAGAGAGAGAGAGAGAGAGAGAGAGAGACATTGGTTTGTTGTTCGACGTATTGCTGCCTCCCGTGGGCGCCTCATTGATGCATTGATTATTGGCTCGTATGCATTCATTGAGCGCCTTTTGTATGCACTGATTGGCTCTCTCATTGATGCATCGATTGGGTTCGTTCATGCATTGATTGGTTGCCTCTCTGTGCATTTATTGGGCACCTGTTGTATGCACTCATTGGGCGCCTCTTGAATGCATCGATTGGGCGCCTGTTGTATGCACTGACTGGGTGTCTCGTTGATGCATCAATTGGGCGCCACTTGCATGCACTGATTGGGTGTCTCGTTGGTGCATCAATTGGGCGCCACTTGCATGCACTGATTGGGTGCCTCATTGATGCACTCATTGGGCGCCTCCTGTATGCATTTATTGATTACCTGTTTGTATGCATCCATTGGGCGCCTCCTGTATGCATCGATTAGGTGCCTCTTGAATGCACTGATTGTTAGCTCGTATGCATTCGCTGAGCGCCTTTTGTATGCACTGGCTGGGTGTCTCCTTGATGCATTGATTGGGCGCCTTTTGTACACATTGATTATTCGCTTCTTGCATGCACTGATTGCCCCTCTGTGCATTCATTGGTCACCTGTTGTATGCATTGATCGGGCAACTCATTGATGCATTCATTGAGCGCCTTTTGTATGCACTGATTGGCTCTCTCATTGATGCATCGATTGGGTTCATTCATGCATTGATTGGGCGCCTCTTGAATGCATTGATTGGTTGCCTCTCTGTGCATTCATTGGCCACCTGTTGTATGCATTTATTGGTCACCTGTTGTATGCACTCATTGGGCGCCTCTGGTATGCATTGATTATTCACCTCTTGCATGCACTGATTGCCTCTCTGTGCATTTATTGGGCTCCTGTTGTATGCACTCATTGCTTGTCTCTTGAATGCATCGATTGGGCGCCTGTTGTATGCACTGATTGGTGCCTCATTGATGCATCAATTGGGCGCCTCTTGTATGCATTGATTATTTGCTTCTTGTATGCACTCATTGCCTCTCTGTACATTTATTGGGCACCTGTTGTATGCACTCATTGGGCGCCTCTTGAATGCATCGATTGGGCGCCTGTTGTATGCACTGACTGGGTGTCTCGTTGATGCATCAATTGGGCGCCACTTGCATGCACTGATTGGGTGTCTCGTTGGTGCATCAATTGGGCGCCACTTGCATGCACTGATTGGGTGCCTCATTGATGCACTCATTGGGCGCCTCCTGTATGCATTTATTGATTACCTGTTTGTATGCATCCATTGGGCGCCTCCTGTATGCATCGATTAGGTGCCTCTTGAATGCACTGATTGTTGGCTCGTATGCATTCGCTGAGCGCCTTTTGTATGCACTGGCTGGGTGTCTCCTTGATGCATTGATTGGGCGCCTTTTGTACACATTGATTATTCGCTTCTTGCATGCACTGATTGCCCCTCTGTGCATTCATTGGTCACCTGTTGTATGCATTGATCGGGCAACTCATTGATGCATTCATTGAGCGCCTTTTGTATGCACTGATTGGCTCTCTCATTGATGCATCGATTGGGTTCATTATGCATTGATTGGGCGCCTCTTGAATGCATTGATTGGTTGCCTCTCTGTGCATTCATTGGCCACCTGTTGTATGCATTTATTGGTCACCTGTTGTATGCACTCATTGGGCGCCTCTGGTATGCATTGATTATTCACCTCTTGCATGCACTGATTGCCTCTCTGTGCATTTATTGGGCTCCTGTTGTATGCACTCATTGCTTGTCTCTTGAATGCATCGATTGGGCGCCTGTTGTATGCACTGATTGGTGCCTCATTGATGCATCAATTGGGCGCCTCTTGTATGCATTGATTATTTGCTTCTTGTATGCACTCATTGCCTCTCTGTACATTTATTGGGCACCTGTTGTATGCATTGATTGGGCAACTCATTGTGTGCATCCACTTGGCGCCTCATTGATGCATTGATTGTTGGCTCGTATGCATTCGTTGAGCGCCTTTTGTATGCACTCACTGGGTGCCTCGTTGATGCATCAATTGGGCGCCACTTGTATGCACTGATTGGGTGCCTCATTCATGCATTGATTATTTGCTTCTTGTATGCACCGATTGCCTCTCTGTGCATTTATTGGTCACCTGTTGTATGCATTGATTGGGCACCTGTTATATGCATCATTGCTTGTCTCTTGAATGCATCGATTGGGCGCCTGTTGTATGCACTGACTGGGTGTCTCGTTGGCGCATCAATTGGGCGCCACTTGTATGCACTGACTGGGTGCCTCGTCGGTGCATCAATTGGGCGCCACTTGCATGCACTGACTGGGTGTCTCGTTGGTGCATCAATTGGGCGCCACTTGTATGCACTGATTGGGTGCCTCATTCGTGCATTGATTATTCGCTTCTTGCATGCACTCATTGCCTCTCTGTGCATTCATTGGGCACCTGTTGTATGCATTGATTGGGCGCCTCTGGTATGCATTGATTGTTGGCTCGTATGCATTCGCTGAGTGCCTTTTGTATGCACTGACTGGGTGTCTCATTGATGCATCGATTGGGCGCCACTTGTATCCACTGATTGGGCGTCTCCTGTATGCACCGATTGCCTCTCTGTGCATTTATTGGTCACCTGTTGTATGCATTGATCGGGCACCTCATTGATCCATCGATTGGGTGCCTCTTGTATGCATTGATTAGGTGCCTCTTGTATGCACTCATTGGTCACCTGTTGTATGCATTGATTGGGCGCCTGTTGTAGGCACTCATTGCCTCTCTGTGCATTCATTGGTCACCTCTTGTATGCATTGATTAGGTGCCTGTTGTGTGCATTGTTGGCTTGTATGCATTCATTGAGTGCCTTTTGAATGCACTGATTGGGTGTCTCATTGATGCACTGACTGGGCGCCTCTTGTATGCATTGGTTGCCTCTCTGTGCATTTATTGGGCTCCTGTTGTATGCACTCATTGCTTGTCTCTTGAATGCATCAATTGGGCGCCTGTTGCATGCACTGACTGGGTGTCTCATTGGTGCATTGACTGGGCACCTCTTGTATGCATTGATTGGGCGGCTCTTGTATGCATTGATTGTTGGCTCGTATGCATTCATTGAGCGCCTTTTGTATGCACTCATTGGGTGCCTCGTTGAAGCATCAATTGGGCGCCACTTGTATGCACTGATTGGGCGCCTCATTCGTGCATTGATTATTCGCTTCTTGCATGCACTCGTTGCCTCTCTGTGCATTTATTGGTCACCTGTTGTATGCATTGATTGTTGGCTTGTATGCATTCATTGAGCACCTTTTGTATGCACTCATTGGGTGTCTCATCGATGCATTGACTGGGCGCCTTCTGTATGCATTAATTGGGCACCTCTTGTATGCATTGATTATTTGCTTCTTGTATGCACTCATTGCCTCTCTGTGCATTTATCGGTCACCTGTTGTATGCATTGATTGGGCGCCTGTTGTAGGCACTTATTGCCTCTCTGTGCATTTATCGGTCACCTGTTGTATGCATTGATTAGGTGCCTGTTGTGTGCATTGTTGGCTTGTATGCATTCATTGAGCGCCTTTTGAATGCACTGATTGGGTGTCTCATTGATGCA
Source organism: Lasiurus borealis (assembly GCA_004026805.1). Lineage (NCBI taxonomy): Eukaryota > Metazoa > Chordata > Mammalia > Chiroptera > Vespertilionidae > Lasiurus > Lasiurus borealis. The sequence goes on from PVJN01061434.1 coordinate 4,447, forward strand.
CTGACTGGGCGCCTCTTGTATGCATTGGTTGCCTCTCTGTGCATTCATTGGTCACCTGTTGTATGCATCCATTGGGCGCCTCCTGTATGAATTCGTTGAGCGCCTTTTGTATGCACTGACTGGGCGTCTCGTTGATGCATCAATTGGGCGCCACTTGTATGCACTGATTGGGTGCCTCATTCATGCATTGATTATTCGCTTCTTGCATGCACCGATTGCCTCTCTGTGCATTTATTGGGCACCTGTGGTATGCACTCATTGCTTGTCTCTTGAATGCATCGATTGGGCGCCTGTTGTATGCATTGATTGTTGGCTTGTATGCATTCGTTGAGTGCCTTTTGTATGCACTGACTGGGTGCCTCGTTGATGCATCAATTGGGCGCCACTTGCATGCACTGATTGGGTGCCTCATTCGTGCAGTTATTATTCGCTTCTTGCATGCACTCATTGCCTCTCTGTGCATTTATCGGTCACCTGTTGTATGCATTGATCGGGTGCCTCATTGATGCATTGATTGGGCGCCTCTTGTATGCATTGATTGTTGGCTCGTATGCATTCGTTGAGCGCCTTTTGTATGCACTGACTGGGTGTCTCATTGATGCATCAATTGGGCGCCACTTGTATGCACTGATTGGGTGCCTCCTGTATGCACCGATTGCCTCTCTGTGCATTTATTGGTCACCTGTTGTATGCATTGATCGGGCAACTCATTAATGCATTTATTGGGTGCCTCTTGTATGCATTTATGGATTACCTGTTGTATGCATTCACTGAGTGCCTTTTGTATGCATTGATTGGCTCTCTCATTGATGCATCGATTGGGTTCATTGATGCATTGATTGGTTGCCTCTCTGTGCATTCATTGGCCACCTGTTGTATGCATTTATTGGGCACCTGTTATATGCCCTCATTGCTTGTCTCTTGAATTCATTTATTGGTCACCTGTTGTATGCATTCATGGATGCTTCATTGATGCATTGACTGGGCGCCTCTTGTATGCATTGATTATTTGCTTCTTGTATGCACTCATTGCCTCTCTGTGCATTTATTGGTTACCTGTTGTATGCACTCATTGGGCACCTCTTGTATGCATTTATTATTTGCTTCTTGTATGCATTGATTGGGCAACTCATTGATGCATTCATTGAGTGCCTCTTGTATGCACTGTTTTTTTTTCACAGAGAGGAAGGGAGAGGGAGAGAGAGTGAGAAACATCCAGGACGAGAGAGAGACCTCCATCAGCCGCCTCCTGCACGCCCCCTCCCACTGGGGATGTGCCCGCCACCCAGGTCCCTGCCCTGGACCAGGGGGAATCGAACCCGGGACCCTTCCGTCCGCACAGGCCGACGCTCTATCCACTGAGCCACACCGGTTTGGGCAGCAGTTACCTTTTTATTAATTAGCACGGAGACCCCCGCCAATAAAAGAGAGACGTTCAAATCGGCCCTACCTCCACCACGCCCGCCAGCCAATCGGGAGCGAGCGTGCGAATGAACTCACTAAAGATGGCGGCCTCATTTGCATACACAGGCACCGCATGGGCTGGGGGGGGGGGAGAGCCAGCAGACGGGTCCTGGGTTCCGTTCCTCCTTCCACCACGAGAAAGCAACATCCTTGTCTGAGCCCTGGCCGGTGTGGCTCAGTGGGTAGAGCGTTGGCCTGCGGACTGGAAGGGTCCCGGGTTCGATTCCCGGTCCAGGGCAGGGACCTGGGTGGCGGGCACATCCCCAGTGGGAGGGGGCGTGCAGGAGGCGGCTGATGGATGTCTCTCTCTCATCATCGATGTTTCTGGCTCTCTATCTCTCTCCCTTCCTCTCTGTCATAAAAAAACAATAAAAAATATATATATTTTTTTTAAAAAAAAAAAAAGAGGAAAGAGAAGCATTTGCCCCAAATTCTCTCTAAAAGGCTCGTGACGGCCCGTTAGTGATCGGTGACCTGACATATTGAGGCGACCTGCATTTCTATGCGCTTAAAAGAGAGAGAGAGAGAGAGAGAGAGAGAGAGAGAGAGAGAGAGCAATTCTCGTTCTAATCAGGGCCGAGAGGAATCCGTGGGAAGGAGGCCAGGTCAGACTTTGAATAAATATGCATACATTTATCTCTCTGCGTGTTGGAAGGAGAGGAAAAGATATATATACATATATATGGAGCTAGGACAGCCTATTTAGCAATTACCTGATTTTTCAAAAAGAAATATATATATATATATATATATATATATATATATATATATATATATGCATGTTAGAAGGAGAAAAGAAAAATATATATATATATATAACAGCTCATTTAGCAATTACCTGATTTTTTTCAAGAAAAAATGAGAGAAAGACATTTTTCAGAGGCCATTACGAGCAAGCCGGTATATATATATATATATATATATATATACATATATATATATATATATATATATATACACGTTGGAAGGAGAGAGAAAAAACATATTAATATATATATATATATGGAGCTAGGACAGTCTATTTGGCAATTACCTGATTTTTTCAAGAAGAAAATAAAGAGAGAAAGACGTTTTTCAGGGGCCATTAAGAGCGAGATGGTATATATATATATACATATATATATATATGTACGTTGGAAGGAGAGAAAAAAACATATTAATATATATATATATATATTTAGCTAAGACAGTCCATTTAGCAATTACCTGATTTTTCAAAAAGAAATATATATATATATATATGGAGCTAGGACAGCCTATTTAGCAATTACCTGATTTTTTCAAGAAAAAATGAGAGAAAGACATTTTTCAGAGGCCATTAAGAGCGAGCCTGCATATATATATATATATATATGGAAGGAGAGAAAAAACATATTAATATATATAGAGTGAGTGAGTGAGCTAGGACAGTCCATTTAGCAATTACCTGATTTTTCAAAAGAAATATATGTATATACATATATATATATATGTATATATATATATATCACATGTTGGAAGGAGAGAAAAAATATATTAATATATATATATATATATATATATATATATATACACACACACATATATATATTGAGCTAAGACAGTCCATTT
>PVJN01061435.1:0-11292 GCA_004026805.1 Lasiurus borealis
AGTCCATGCAGGCAGGTGGTTCCGTGCAGGCAGGCAGTTCTGTGCAGGCAGGTGATCCATGCAGGCAGGCAGTTCATGCAGGCAGGTGGTTCTGTGCAGGCAGGCGGTCTGTGCAGACAGTTCATGCAGGCAGGCGGTCCCGTGCAGGCCAGTGGTTCTGTGCAGGCTTCTCCCTGAAGCACAGCGTGCCCCAGACGCCCCCATTCCGCCAGGCTGCCGGGCTCGGCTGTTACCTGTAAGCCCGGGAGCCGCCGGGAGCCTGCCTTGCTAGGTACTCTCTTTCTGGAAGTGAACGGGCCGCATCAGACCCCACTCCCCATCCCCACCCCACCCCCACCCCCCCACCCCCCCACCCCCGGTGCTGGCCAGACGCCCGCAGGTCAGAGCGCTGCCGGCGACCCGCCCCGCCCCCGGCCACAGCAGCCTCGCCCAGGCTTTGCTGGGCACCGCAGCCCGTCCTCCTCCCGCAGCCCCACGCCTGGCCCTCCCTCCGGGATGAAGTAAGTTCTCCACGGACGTGGATCCTCCCCGCGGCCCCCTGCGAGCCAGCGAGCGCCGTGTTTACTGTGGAGAGGACACTGCGCACAGGGAGGCGTCACGGCGTGATATTTCCAGGACGCTGTGCGCAGGAAAGCAGCCTCTTCATCTGCCCAGAACTTCACTGCATATTGAACCTCCAGGCTGAATCCACAGTCAATTCAGACTTTAAGGTCAACGCCCTGGGGATGTCTCCTCTCTCTCTCCCTCTCTCTCTCTCTCTCTCTCTCTCTCTCTCTCTCTCCCTAGCCTCAGGGGGGAAGCGGGGAGGAGCCAGCCGTTTCTGGACTCTGGAAGCCTCTGTCCAGGCACGTTTGTCGAGTTGGATGTGGGGGTTTTCCCTGCTCTTTGCGGATGTCGGTGGAGATGTCTGCATTCCCCCACCCAGTTCCCAACACCACGTCTATGATGCCACAGGACTTTGTAACTCCCGCTCACTCACCAGGATCCAGAGACACCCCCTCACCCCACCACCCCACCCCCAGATCATCTCTGTCTATCATCCGAGCCCTTCTTGGGGCTCCAGGAAGGTGGCTACTCCCCACACCCCAAGGGAAAGCAGGAAGCTGAGCATCGGCCCTCGGCGGAAACCACCTTCGTCGCCAGTGCCGTCGACCCGTGTGCCAGGGCATTATGGGCCCTCTGGGCCTCCCCCTTCTATGGATTCTGCCTGCGAAGCAAGGCCCGGGGATGTCCTGCCCTCAGGTGCCCAGATCTCCCTGAGGTTCTGTCCTCCGGCTCAGCCCAGGAAAAGGGGCGGATACCGGCTCCCTCCCAGACAGCGGTTCTCCACCTTCCTCAGGCCGCGACCCTTGCAGACAGTTCCTCATGGGGTGGTGACCCCCACCGTGAAATGTTGCTACTGTGATGCATCGTGATGTCAATATCTGTATTTTCCGAAGGTCCTAGGCGACCCCTGTGAAAGAGTCGTTCGACCCCCAAAGGGGTCTCCACCCACAGGTTGAGAACCGCTGCTCCCAGCTATCTCGCTCCCTCCACCTGGGAGAACTGGGAATCGGACCAGCAAGCACTTTTCTACATTTATTTTTTTGGGGCCGACACCCTGGACCCGGGAGGCTCCAAAACTAAAAAAAAAAAAAATCATCAGAAGAACCACCGGCGTTTGCCATTGGATTCCGGTGCTGGGTATGGGTGTGGAGGGCGGGGCGTGGGAGAGGCGGCAGGGACCGGCTGCTCATCAGTAAAGGTCGTCATCGGTGCAGCTGTTCTCCACCTGTGGGTCTCGACCCTTTTGGGGGTCAAACGGCCCTTTCAGAAGGGTCGCCTAAGAATCCTGCACATCAGATATTTATTTACATTATGATTCTTTAACAGTAGCAAGATGACAGTTATGAAGTAGCCACGGAAATAATGTTATGGTTGGGGGTCACCACCCCATGAGGAGCTGCCTTAAAGGGTCGTGGCCTTAGGAAGGTTGAGAACCGCTGAGTGAGTGCTGGCCGCTATCACCCCACGGGTGCAACGGTATGAGCGTCTCCCGGCTCAGGGCGAGCCAATGCAGAACCGGGACCAGAGCGTAGGGCTCCTGACAAGGAGCGAGGCGTCTGTGGGGCCGGGTCACGTCCTCCTCCTTTCTTAGCCCCGTCAGCGGCTACTCCCCCCCCCCCAGGGGAGCCTCCAGGATAAGACAGGGCAGACTCCCTCCGAGCTGTCACGGCACCAAGAGAGCAAGGAGGGCCGAGACCGGTGTGGCTCAGTGGATAGAGCATCGGCCTGCGGACTGAAAGGTCCCAGGTTCGATTCTGGTCGGGGGCATGGACCTTGCTTGCGGGCACATCTCCACCATGGGGCGTGCAGGAGGCGGCTGATCGATGTCTCTCTCTCATCGATGTTTCTAGCTCTCTGTTTCTCTCTCTTCCTCTCTGTAAAAAATCAATAAAATATATTTTTAAAAAGAGAGAGAGAGAGAGGAAGCTCCTCCTTCCCCAGGCGAGTACAGATGAAGGAAAGCTCCGTCCGGCACGGAGCACCCCGCTCCCGGTGAGCTGGAGCACCTGTGGGGGCCGGCAGCCTGGTGTGGGGGGAGGGGCCAGCCAGCTCCCCTTACCCCCCCCCTCCTGCTTCCCCTCCACGGGAGACTGACAGGTCTCACAGGCCGCGCACCAGGGCGGGCGAGCGTGAGTGACAGGCGGGCTCGGATTCCTCCCGCAGTGGGCGGCACTCCCTCCTGGCTCTGCCACTCACCCGCTCCGCGCGCCGCCGCTGACTGACAGCGCGCCGTGTCCCGACCTCACCCATCACGGGGGATAATTGCCAGGGGCCTGTTAACCATCGTCGTCGCCGTTAGGGCCTGGTGCCAGGCACGGGGACTTGGCCGGGACTTTGGGGGGGTAGCCCCGTCAAAGGGCCGGCCACCTTCCGTGCTGGGGCTATCGGCAAGGGCGGTGGCTGGCACGGAGGCCGCCAACCCGCTCTTCCCGAGGCAGAAGGTGAGAGGTTCCATCCAGAGCAGCGGTTCTCAACCTTCCTAAGGCCTCGCGACCCTTTAAGACAGTTCCTCATGGGGCGGTGACCCCCAACCATACAATGATTCCCGTGGCTACTTCATAGCTGTAATCTTGCTACTGTTATGAACTGTAATGTCAATATCTGATAGGCAGGATGTATTTTCCTTGTTACAAATTGAACATCATTAAAGCATAGGGATTAATCACAAAAACAATATGTAATTATATATTGTGAAATATTTATTTCTAATGACAAATAAATGAAATGTTGTCTTGGATCGTGATGTAGCATGGGCAACAGTCTTCATAGGACGACAGTAAACTACATGGCTACACGTTGCGACACCGAGGAGCGGTCTGTTGGTTCCTAAGACCATGGGAAATAGGTGTTTTCCGTTGGTCTTAGGCGACCGCTGTGAAAGGGTCATTAGACCCCCCAAAGGGGTCGCGACCCACAGGTTGAGACCCGCTAACCCAGAGGCAGAAGGACTGCCCCTGCCTGCACAGGGCGAGCCCGGAGCCAGACCCAGGGCCACTTCAGGGCCGAGAGTCGGAACATTAAAGCTTCGAGCTCCCGAGGAATTGCCTAGCCCGGCGGTCGGCAAACTCCTTAAGTCAACAGAGTGGCCAGCCACAGTTAGCCGACCCCTGCCCCGGTCCCAAAGCTTTGCTTTTCTAGGTGGGAGGTGAAGACTCAGAGAAGTTTCTGAACCTGTTGGAGATCACCGGGCTGCCCGGCTGGAGCGGCTCCGTGGCTGAGTGTCCGCCCATGAACCTGGAGGTCAAGGTTCGATTCCCAGCAGGCACCTGCCTGGAATGTCGCCAGGATCCCCAGTGGGGGGGGAGGTGCAAGAGGCAGCGGATCCATGATTCTCTCCCATCATTGATGCTCTCTCTCTCTCGCTCTCTCTCTCTCTCTCTCTCTCTCTCTTCCCCTTCCTCTCTGAACTCAATAAAAATATTTTTAGGGGAAAAAAAATAATAGATCAACAAGCCCGTTTAGTGACGTGGGGAGGTGAGAGCGGCTTCTTTTCAGGGCCAGCGCTTAACGAAGTCTGAAAGGCCCTCAGAGGATTCAGTATGTTTTCTTTTGTGTGTGTTTGTTTTTCAAATCTCATTGTCTACAAATGGCCCTGGGGTATCCTTTAGTAGTAGCCAGGTGCTATTTTAGGCACATGATTTTTTTTTTAAATAAATTTTATTGATTTTTTTAAAATATATTTTCTATTGATTTTTCACAGAGAGGAAGGGAGAGAGATAGAAAGTCAGAAACATTGATGAGAGAGAGAGACATCGATCAACCGTCTCCTGCATGCCCCACAGTGGAGATGTGCATGCAAGTTAAGGTACATGCCCCCAACCGGAATCGAACCCGGGACCTTTCAGTCCGCAGGCCGACGCTCTATCCACTGAGCCACACCGGTTTCGGCTAGGCACATGAATTTTTTTTTAATTTCCATTAACCGTCCGGACTATGACCATGCTGCTCTGCTCTCCTCACACCGCTCATGCCATTGTCCTTTCAGGAAGGAACGGAGGCTCCGAAGGGATAGATCACGTGCCCGAGGTCGCTGGCCCAGGGTCGCCGCCTGTTAGCTTCCAGCTGGGACGACCCAGGATCGCGTGCCGGCAGCCCAGCGACAGCGTCCACACTGGTGGTCACGACCCTGCGTTGGCAGAAGAGGAACGTCCGTTCACTTAATTCCATGTCGGTCTCGGTGTCGAGACAACGGAGCAATCTGCCCTATCTTGGTCCCTCGAGATACGAGTTTAATTCGCTCCGTCACCTTGAGGCGTGGGAAACTGTGAGACGCTCGCGTCGCGGTAAACGGGTGGGCCGTGTGCAGCCGGCCGATCCTCGCGATGACTCCTATCTCAACTGTTGCTCGTATTTCAAAGCAAAAATCGCTCGCTCGACGGCTCGTATCTCAAAAAATCTCGTATGTTAGGGCGCTCGTATCTCGAGGTGCCGCTGTATCTGCTCACCGGGCAGATGGGCGATGATTCACGCGCGCCCGGAAGCCGGCAGCGTCCCCTGCCCCCGCCAGCTGGGCAGAGAGCGGGAGAAGTCCCTCCTGAGGAGACACAGGACGCCATGCTACCCCGCGTCCGACCGACCCTCTGTCCCCCCCGAACAAAGCAGCGAGGGCCTGGGAGCTCCAGGTGGCGGAACCCGGGCAGGAGGGACACGGCCCTCGGTCACCCTCAGACCCCGAGCCGCCCCCCGCTTGTGCTCGCGGCTGGGCCGGCCGCCCCCCGCATGCCACGGCGCTGTCAGGGAACACATGTTTTCTGGGAGGGTGACTGGCTGGCAGGCCATTTGTTGTGTTTTCTCTGCTTCCCCCCAGTTGCAAGGAGATGTTTCCCGAGCAGATGCCCGGATACTGCTCCTGACTCCCGTTAGCAGGGTTGCTGCTAATGAGCCATCTGCGTCCCGCGCTGACGCCCGCCCCGGCCGCCCCGCGGGGGGACGCGCCAGGAAAGGGCCGGAAGCCGGGGCCGAAGGCAGACGCCACGCAGACGCCGTTCCTACCGGGACCGTATTTCCGTTTTTTAAAGATCGGCCTCTGCCGACGTGTTCTGAGCCATGTCAAGCCTCCCGCCCTCCCCCGTCCACCGCACGTTCAGGAGGGCCGGTCCGTCCGCGGAGAGCGCGGTGTGGAGACGGAGTGGCTGACCATTTGCCAAGGCGGCTGCAGGCTGGAGCCAGGGTGTAGGGCACAGCAGCTCCCACAGACGGAGGCCTGCTGGCCGCCCCTTCCCTGGCCTGTGGGAACCACCAGGAGCCCCGCCGTCCGTGGAGACATGGATGCCATTGTTCTGACTGGAGATGAGAAAGAAGCTTGTTTTCTTTCTTTTTTTATATATATTTTTTATTGATGTTTTACAGAGAGGAAGGGAGAGGGATAGAGAGTTAGAAACATCGATGAGAGAGAGAGATCGCCTGCACACCCCACACTGGGGATGTACCTGCAAGCAAGGTACCTGCCCCCGACCAGAATCGAACCTGGGACCCTTCAGTCCCCAAGCTGACGCTCTATCCACCGAGCCACACCGGTTTCGGCAAGCTTGTTTTCTTTATTCTCAAACATATTTTTACGTATTTCAGATGGGAAGAGGGAGCAAAGGAGAGAGAGAAGCATCCAGGATGAGAGAAAATCGTGGATCGGCTGCCTCCTGCACGGCCCCCACACTGGGGATCCAGCCCATAGCCTGGGGCTGGGCCCTGACCAGGAATGGAACCGTGACCTCCTGACTCATGGGTTGGTGCTCAAGCACGGAGCCACACGGGCTGTGTGAAACATACCTGTTTTCTATGTGCATCCAGGACTGAGGACCACTGGCCTAGAGCAGTGGTTCTCAACCTTCCTAAGGCCGAGACCCTTGCATACAGTTCCTCATGGGGTAGTGACCCCCAACCATGAAATGTTGCTACTGTGATGCATCGTGATGTAAATATCTGCATTTTCCGAGGGTCTTAGGCGACCCCTGTGAAAGGGTCGTTCGACCCCCAAAGGGTTCGCGACCCACGGGTTGAGAACCACTGGCCCAGAGCATGATTCTCTCTCATCATGGATGTTTCTCTCTTTCCCTCCCTCTTCCCATCTGAAGCAAATAAAAACATGATTAAGAATAAAGAAAACAGCCGAGACCGGTGTGGCTTCGTGGATAGAGCGTCGGCCTGGGGACTGAAAGGTCCCGAGTTCGATTCCGGTCGGGGGCATGTGCCTTGCTTGCAGGCACATCTCCAGTGCGGGGCGTGCAGGAGGCGGCTGATCAATGTCTCTCTCTCATCGATGTTTCTGACTTTCTATCCCTCTCCCTTCCTCTCTGTGAAAAAATCAATAAAAAATAAAAAAAAAGAATAAAGAAATCAATCTTTATAAGGCGAGGAGTGGTCACTAAACTATCCTGAGCACCCGTGTCCGGCGGGCTGGCTGGTCTCCCCGTGGTCAAAGCCTAAAATCCTGTGCCTGCGGCTGGTGTCGGAAACCACCTGCGCACACACTCCCCTCGGAAAGAGCCGGATGCCAGACGCCTGCTTTATTCCAGCAGGACCCACGAGAACGCGCGTCGGCCGAGGGTGAGCCGGGGAGCCAGGCGGGAGGCCGGGCGGCGGGCGGCGATGTGAGCGGGGCGGCGGCCCGTGAAGGAGCCCTCGGCCGTCCCGGGGTGCGGACAGGGGTCCGGCGGCACGGGGAGCGTGTCAGGCTTTCACACCGCCTGCCCGGTGTGACTGGAGGGGAGCGTGATTGGGTACTAAATTACACTGCTCACACTCGCGTGGACAAATGCGCATGTGGGGAGGGGGAGGAGGCAGCGGGGGGCTGGTTAAAGGGGCAGCTTCTTGCCCGGGTTCTGCCGTCCTCGGTGTGGCGAGGCCGGACGTGGGCTGAGAGTGGTGTGTCATTTCTCCTTCCGGAGCGGCACGCGGGGGGGTTCGGGATGAAGCCGGTGAACCCACAGGAAGTGCAAACGGCCCGCTGGTGGCGCCCGCAAGGAAGGAAGGAGGGGAGGGCCCTGGAGAGGGGGCCCTCCAGGACCCACGGGGCCGGGGTGGGGGAATTCTGCGGTGGGGCTGCCCCTGTCGTCTGCAGGAACATCAGAGTCATTTCCTTAAAGGGGCAAAAGCCGATTGAAGTAATGATGCGGGGAGGGGGAGGAAGTGAGCTTGAGAGAGAGAGAGACAGAGAGAGAGAGAGAGAGACAGAGAGAGAGAGAGAGAGACAGAGAGAGAGAGAGAGACAGAGAGAGAGAGAGAGAGAGAGAGAGGACACACATATACACACACACATGCACACAAGCACATGCACACATGCACATGCATACATATGCATGCATGCATAGACACACATGTGCACAAGCACAGATACATACACATGTACATATGTATGCATGTGTGTATGTGTATACATATGCATACGTATGTAGACATGTATGCATGTGTGTAATACATATACATGTGTGTATGCATACGTGCGCAAATATGCTTTTACATGTGTGTGCGTACATGTGCACACTCGCACATGCACACACCCATATACACACACTCACACACATGCACATGCTCACACACACATACACACACGCTCACACCCATACATACACACTCACACACATGCACATGCTCACACACACATACACACACGCTCACACCCATACATACACACTCACACACATGCACATGCTCACACACACATACACACACACACACACACACGGCTACCCGTCTGAGCCCCTTTCTAAAGTCCGAATCGTAAACAGCCGAGGCCTCCCTCCGCCCTCTCCCCGGGAAGCGGCCCCCTCCGGCGCGGTCTCCGTGCTCCGGCGCGGGTTCCGTGGGCCTCGCACAAAAGGTGAGATCCCGCACGGAGCACCACTAATTAGCCGGGGCCGTCTCCAGCCGGTAACAAAAGCAAATCCATCACCGGCGGCGGCGGGAGGGGGGGACCGTCCTCGGCTCCCCCAAACCCCAAAACACATAAGCTCAGCATTTTCCCGGGCTGGGGAAGCGCCATGATTTTCATTAATGGAGCTCATTTTTATTTTATTGGGCTTTTTTACTCTCAGATTAAAAGCACGTTTTTATTGCAGTTTTTCCTGATGCAATCTGGGGTGATGCGCTCGGAATGAATGGAATAGTTATTGTTTTAATTATTTTTTCATTTTGTGTTTTTATTTTTGTTTGTGGCCTTTATTTACTACTCTTAAGGTTGCCATAATATTACGGGGGCTCCGGGTGCTCAGAGGCCTCAGTCCCGCCCCCACGGCGGGGAGAGGGCGGGGGGGGGGAGGGTTTGCATCTGCTGAAGGCCAGGGAGCAGGGAAGGAGCCAGAACACGGAGCCTTTGCCACCCTGGGCAGCCCAGCCCCGCCCAGGAGGGCACCTGCACGGGCACAGCCAAGGGCCTGGGCCCTCGGGGCTGAGCCAAGCAGCACCCAGGTCACCCTGCAGGTCATTTCTGCTCTTGCTGCAGCTTCCAGCTTCCCCAGGTACAGAGAAAGGCTGGATTCCCTGCAGGCGTGGCTCAGGGTTTGAGTGTTGATCTAGGAACCAGGAGGTCACGGTTCAGTTCCTGGTCAGGGCACAGGCCCGGGTGGCAGGCTCCCTCCCCAGTCGGGGACATGCAGAAGGCGGCAGCCGGTCTGTGATCCTCTCTCTCCTCACGGATGTTTCTCTCTCTCTCTCTCTCCCTTCCTCTCTGACGTCAACAAAGGTGTTTCTTTGTTTTAAAAAGAGAGAGAGAAGGGCTGGAGCCGGCCTGGAGGTAGAGAAGATGCCAAACAGGTGCCTCGCCCACGGCCACACCTCAGTGACACCCAGAAGCCTGTGCAATCTCATGGACCTGAACACGCAGAGACACACGGAGGCCCTGGGACCCGTGTCCCCACCCGTAAGGAGGCAGGGACGGCCCCAGCGGCTGCCCGGCCAGCCAGCCAGCCCGGGTATCACGGCACAGGCCAAGGAGGGATCGGGATTCCCCGGAGGGCAGGTGCCCCGGGCCGTGGCTCTCTGCCTCCAGCCATCCCGAGACCACCAGCAGGACCTCCAGCCCGAGACCCCTCTCTCCAATGTTTCTGGACAAAGGGGAGGGATGGGAGGCTCCAGCCCCACCTCGTTCCCGTCCTGACGAGGGTCCCATCACCTCCCTCGTGGGACGCAGACCCGCCTCGCTGCACACAACAGGCTCTCCCCGCCCGAGCCTCTTCCGGGGAGCCTGGCCCCGGACCCAGCGGGACCGCCGCCCGAAACCCCAGCACCAGCTGCCAGAGGCAGAGTCCCCGCCACAAAAGGACGCCGTTCCCTGGCGTGGACTCGGCGGCGGCGAGGAAGGCACCGCCGTTGTCAGAGAGACGCCTGGGAAGGAGCCCTCCCGCCTCGGAGAGCTCGCCCAGGTCTGAGCCGCCGCGCGAACAAAGGAGTCCATTTATCACGACCCGCGCGCGCCAGTGCTCTGCCACGCGGCCCGGGCCTCCTCGCGGAGCACACACACACCCGCCCCGCCCGCCGCCGGGAGACGGCCCTCACACAGCGAGCGCGCTGGCGAACTCCAGGCAAACACAATGCTTTCCCCCCCGAGAATCCTGGGAGATATTCCCGGCCGGGCCGGCAGAGTCTTGCTTTCTTTCTGGGGGGCAGAACTGGCTCGGTGACTTGGGCCAACTCTTCCTTCTCTCTTCTTTTTTTTAAAAAATATATTTTATTGCTTTTTCACAGAGAGGAAGGGAGAGGGATAGAAAGTCAGAAACATCGATGAGAGAGAGAGACATCCATCAGCCGCCTCCTGCACGCCCCACAGTGGAGATGTGCCCGCAAGCGAGACACATGCCCCCAACCGGAATGGAACCTGGGACTTCTCAGTCCGCAGGCCGACGCTCTATCCACTAAGCCACACCGGTCTGGGCATCCTCCTTCTCTTCATAAAGTGGCCGCCGGAGAGCATCCAGGAGGCGTCCGACGGGGGTGGTGATGGAACCCGAGTCAGGACGGGAACGAGGTGGGGCTGGAGCATCCCATCCCTCCTCTTTGTGCAGACACAGCGGAGGGGGGTCTCGGGCTGGATGGAGGCCCCCTGTTGGTCTCGGGAGGGCTGGACGCAGAGAGCCACGCTCTCAGAGAGAAAAGGCTCAGCTCGCGGGCCTCCCGGGGTGCCGTCGGCTGGCGGGCGGGGGTGGCGGGCAGGTGGGGGCCGGAGAGGGGCAGAGCCGAGGTGGGCAGATAGATGAGCCCAGGGGACACGCACACACACACACACGTGCACACACCTGTACGTATGCATACATATCTAAGTGCACATACCCATGCATACATGCACACCCGTGCACGCAAACAGCACATGCACATGAGCACACCTGCCCAAGTACACGCACTCGTGCATATTTGTGCACATATGTTGTGCATCTGTGCACACACCACATGCATGTGAGCACACCTGTACGCATGCACCACGCCCATGTGCACGCCACATGCACATGCATGCATATCCGTGCACATGCGCACATCCATGCACACACACACACAGTGCTGAAGAGCCTTTGGCATACACCACCCCCTGGCGCACATGGGAAGTCCTGGATTTAATGGCTGGGCTTATCTTGTGTGACATTCCCAAGACTCCATTTTTCACGAAGCAATTTTTAGAGAGTTTTATGACCCCGTGAACAATAATTTTTTTTTTAGTGAAAGCAGACTGGATTGTAAGTGGCGGTAATTACACCAAACTAATTGTAGGCAAAATTAGCAAGAGGTCAGATCCGTGTGGTGGCAAAAGAAAATATATGCTTG
>PVJN01061436.1:0-11283 GCA_004026805.1 Lasiurus borealis
CTCAGAGTGAGAACTTAATGAATGAGAAACAGATATAGGGGGAGATACTTTTCACTGAATACTTTTTATGCTTGTTGATTTTTTAACATAAATACATTACAGTGTTTAAGGAGGAAATTTCTATAATCAAAAACATTACCTAAGTACTACATAATACTTTGACACAGGGGTTTCTACAACCAAAAAACTATTCAAGCTGAAATTATCTACTATGTAATCACTGAGCTTACTCTACCATAGCATATATTAAATGTATTTAAGAGTTACATTCACAAAGTTATGTCAGTGGGTATGAATGGCAACTGAACTATAACACACTCAATTTCTAAAATTAATGTTTTTGGTTACTAAATGGCTGTTTTTATAACAAATATTTAAATCTATTAAGAAATAATATACATGACTAACACATTTTTTTTAAACCACCCTGTAAATTATTTGCTGATTAAGCTAAACATCTAAGCCAAGTACTCAATTGTTCTTCTAAAACAGACTGGAATTATTTTCCATAAATTGGCTACCATACAAAGCCTTTATTAAAGGGCTGAGAATTATAGTGTTTCGCAACATAAAAGAATCTTCTCATGTCACAGTCTTTCCCAATGTAGTGCTACCTGAGACAGTTTATTGTATTCAGATGTTCTGCTTCCAGTACACACTGTCTTTTCTGCTAGATCTTATTTCTTCCCACAATGACTTACTTGGTAATAATCTCTTAGAGCTGGAAGGGGTTCTCAGGGCTAGGCTTTGGAACCTGAGAAGTCCTTCAATAGATAAAAATAAATCTCATAGAGAAAGGACAACCCTTCACAAATTTATAAAAGATGCACTTGTTGATGGGCAATTCTAATAAAAATATTAATAAAACCACTATAGTACATCATTCAAACCATGTATTGAGTTATGCAATAGCAATGTTAAATAAAATATATTGTTGCTATCATTTCATATAAACTAAAAAACTGAGACCCCTAACTTTTAATGTAGATGAATTTTATGTTTCCTGAAAGTATTTCTTGACTTTAATTTCTTTAACCCCCTAACATTACTTTTATAACTAACTCCAAATCATATCAATTATATGTCACGGAGTATTTTAAAAGAAAATATAGTATTTCCCACCTTTCATTTAACTGAAGTAAAGACTTTATTTTCAACTGATGCTTAGAATAAAGAATAATGCATTTTAAGAAGCTTACTTTCTGAATCACTAGCAAAACCACAAATAATCACAAATGAAAACAAGCTAAATATCTAGAAAAGTATTCTTCCTTGTTTATAGTTTATCATATTAAAATCTAAAATGTTTTCTTCTGCCTTCTAGTTTCACCCAGTAAAATAAAGTGACTGTTTTCTTCTACCCCTAATAATCCATATGCAGGAGTAAGACTATAAACAAGATTCATAAACATTCGTCATGGCTCACTAAAAGATGACAGACAAAAGGTGATGCAGATACTTACCTACATAATGCATATTAAGAGCCAAATACTTATACTGGAAAAGAGGGTTGTGATTGAGGCTACTTCTTTGGATCTGCTGGAAGAAGGAGCTGACATCCCATCTGTACAGGACATCCAACAGCATGATGCTTGGCACCCTCAGGGCCACATTTAACACTGCCTCCATTTTCTCCTTTGCAGCCATGTTTTTCCTCGGAGCAGACCTAAAATCCAAGAGGCACAATATATAAAAACAAGTCACCCCAGATAGCTTTTAGATACCTTCTTCTGAATCTAAGGGATTTTCACATACTATTCAAAGACTTATTGGACCGTATGAAACTTCCTAGCCACATTAAGATTCTGATAAAATATTCAGGCCTCCAAATTTATTTTTAAAAAGACCCTAATTCCAAATCTAGGCACTTAGCAACAAAATACCCTAAAAGGATATTGTAGCTTTTGTCCAACTCATTTGCGATAAAAAATTCACTCCTATGAAATTACTTGAGATATATGTAGCTCTTAAATGAAGGAAAACATTAAATATTAATAAATGTTAAAAACCTAAGCAATTCAATAAAAATTTTATAATTACATATTTAGTTTGCAGCATTTCAGTCTTTCCTTTTCCTTATCACTTACAATCAAAACAGAAGTACTGAATTTACATGTTAAAGATAAAATCCAGAGATGGTGATTATACATGTAAAAGAACCATTATTTGCAATACTGTTTCCAAATTATTAGAATTAAACTCTTAATCTGAAATCTCCATCATCTGCCTTCAAGGTAGGAAAATAATTTAGATTCTTCCTATGATACACAGACATGCTTGCTGGCACATGAAAGAAGTCAGGCATTGTGTGAGTCTGCAGCCCCTGACTTTACTAAATTGCTAATGAGTAGTAGAGTGAAGAGGGGAAAAGAAGGAAATTAAGGATCTATTTAAAAGGACAATTCAGTGGAATACTGTTTTATATAACTGAGCTGCAAATTAACCCAAGGAATTACAAGAAAGAGGATAGGACAAAGGTGGATAAAGGACAATTTTAAGATAATTCTGAATTGTTGGCTCTGACAATATCCTTTTAAAAATTTCGCTGAGAAAGCTAAACACATGTCTAGCTTTGGCAGTGATTTCAGACAAATGAAAACATTTATTTCTGAAGAAAATTATAGTGACAGATTGCTATGCTATAGTTAAATATTTGTCAGTATTTCCATTTTACCCTCTAATTTTCATTGCTTCCAAGCTCAGATAGTAGTTTTTTGTCTTATTTCTTTTTAAAAAGGGGGCAGCACAATTTGGCACACTGTTATTATAAGTTTTTCAAGCATGGAAAAAATGATCATTTCATTGACTGTTGGCTAATCACATATCATTTCTATTGCCCACATTATATATACACATATTCTATCAATACTGTATAATTAACATTTTTGTAAATACTGAAATTCTGATAATTTTAAATGAACAAGACCACTTTCATAATTTTCCTACAGTAAGAAAAAAATAGTATGGTGAGAGAATCCAAATCAAATAGGTGGGCCTAAGGGAAAAAAGCACTGAAAAATAAAATCTCAAATCAAATAACACTATTCAGGATTCTAAGTTTCTCTAAGCTCATATATAAGGGGGAAAAAATCCTGGGAAGAAATACACCAAAATATTAACATCCTTTCAACAGTGGGGCTGGGGTAATTCTTATTTCCTTCTTCTACTCTTTCCTGCTTGCCAAATGTTTTAGACTATCCATATGTTATTTGGAATGTGTGGAGATGCACTTAAAAAAAGAAAAATCCTTGGTAAAAAAGTGTAATGTGCTTGTGCCATCTACTTTAGAATACACACAGGAGCCCTGCCAGTGTGGCTGGGTTGGTTGGAGCGTGGTCCCAAGCACCCAGAAGGTCTTGGATTTGATTCCCAGTCAGGACACTTCCTGAGAGATCTGGCAGGGTCAGACAGGAGGCAACCCATTGATGTTTCTCTCTCTCTCTCTCTAAAATCAATGTAAGCCTATCCTCAGGTGAGGATTTTTACACACACACACACACACACACACACACAGTAAATAACAGCTTATTCTAGTGGTTTAAACAGATAACTCAATGTGCTCTTAGGAGTTTAGCTATTTTTCCATATTCTAAAACCAATATAAATCACTGCTCCTTTTTTAAGCAACAACAACATAAAAGAAAATATTTACTCAGTTAATGTTTGTGGTCCATACTTCATCTGATTTGGAACCTTCCTCTTTTTAATGTTATTTTTAAATGTACCCACTTTCATCCTTCACTATAGCTCTTAAGGGGTAGAAAAAAAAACTTGAAACAACCAACTCTGCATTAGAAATCAAGATCTGAACTGTTTTTTGGGGGAAAAAACAAACAACTCCCTAATTCTTACAAAGAATCATCTCTATTACAAAAGACCATTAGTACAATGGTACACGTTCCCTCGTATTTACCTCTACTGTCTCACAAACAGAACAAGAATAAAAAGATAATCATGGATTCCTAAAGCTGTCAGTACAGAAGATTCAAAACAGAGCCCCAAATTCTATATATAGTAAACTCAAGAATCTAAATTAAGGACCCTGGATAGAATGAAATATGTCCATTTAATAACAAATCTATTGCTTATTAAACTTTTCGTTTATTTCTGTACGTGAATACCATGTGTAGGGTCATGGAGGAAACAAAGTTAATACATGATAAACCAAATCTAAAATGTTACCCACAAAAGATATGGAAAGAAAAAAAGTTTTCTCTAAATAATTTTTAATCTTTCTAAAATAGAAATGCCATAGAAGAGTGGTGATCAGCACAAATACCATACACAACACTATAGCACCATAAACTAAACCAACACCTAAACAAAATGCTGAAATATTTATTTGACTTACAGATACATGAAATCACTCAGACCCGCCAAATCAATGATTATAAGCTTTTAGCTAAAATAGAGCCTTCTCTCCTCGAGTTGAGAGACTGCTATACCTTTATGATGTTTGGTTCAAGCTTAATTTATCTTTTTCCTTAGACTTGCTGGATAGATCTAATGAGCATATACTAAGTCAGAGTGAGCTAAAAATTCTCTTAAAACCAAAACAAGACTAAGTATTTCTCAAAAATAAGGAGGAAAACTAAAGGCAAAGAAAACTGAAAGGCTCGACACTCCGAAAGCCACACAGATAAGCTACTTCCAGCCCAGGTCAGTTACATACATTTTATTTTCAATGAATGACTTTAAAATTTTCTCCTTGAACTATGAAAACAATTGGAAAAGTAATACTCCAACAACATGTCTCAGCAAATAACATAAACTAAATGTGACTAAAATTTAAAGATGCTTTATACCCAGTAAAATAGCTTAAACAAACAATTCAAAAAAAAAAAAAAAAAGCCTCTCTGTCCAATAACAGGGAAAAAGGTTCAACAAATGCTAACCAAAAACAGGACCACAATGATTTCGTTAAATGACTTTCCCAGGCTTGGAGGCAGTAATCGCTACTTACACACACAGTAATGTCTGTACAAGTATAACGCTGCCCGGTTCGCCATTCATATTTGTAGGTTAGGAAACACAGGGAGCCTCGTTCTAAACTTTCCTGAAAGCACTGCATTGGTTTTAAATCTAAAGAAATCAAACAAATTATCACGAACAATATGATAAGCATAAAATTTTAAAGTCATAGCTCATCTCAGGTGAAGAATTGTGGTAAATAACGAACATGGAAAATAACGTGATGTTTCCAAAAAAAATGAATAGTATTCACATCTCCTGGATTCCTTTTAAAAAGACAAAGCAAAAATAAGAATACTGTAGAACCCAACTTAAAATTATTCACTACACACTTAGGATAATTTAAGGCTGAAAGTTTCTACACCTTTTTCCACCAAAAGAAGGGAAAAAAAATTATCCCTCATCATTAATTTCCTTTGTCCCATCCAATTTAAAAAAAAATACCATCAGCTAAAACCAATCTTAAAACCGACAGATTCCTTAGTTGTCCATATGTTAGTATGATAAGCTCTGAAAAAAATGCAAAAGGATAAAACCAGAGCCTAAAACCATAAAGCCAACTCTGCCAAAAACACAGGGAGGAGTATGCACGGCTTACATAAGCATTGGCACATGTCTTAAATATAGCCAGCCGGTCCTCCCCACTGGCACCCTCACGGCTAGCTAACTTTGCGTGTACCTGATTTTCCACCTAAACTAAGCGTCCCGTAGTTTCCTCGGCATCTCCAAATCTGTGCCGCCAAGATACAGGCCACTTCTGCACCTTTTCAACTTAAAGGAGCCGGACAGGTCCCAGTAAAAAACTGCTACCTCCCTGCCATTCAGCGCTCTACCGGGGTCACGACTGCAGCAGCACCGACAGCTCATCCTCCTTTGGGCGTGAGTGATGCAAGAGTCAGAGCTGCACACGCTCCGTATTTTAAAAAAACACAAAAAAAAAGACACAGCTCTCTCCTTTCCTTCCACACTCGTTTCCTGTTTCCTGCAGACGGTGAGGCAAAGCCACCCGTGAATCTTTGATGCCTTCACCCCTTCCCCCCGTCCCTGCCGTCTCCTCCTCCCCCACCGCCACGCCTGCGGATCTCAGCGCGTTTGACCTATAGTAACCCCGACCGAGCTCGCTGCACAGCCATCGGCAGCGGCAGCGGCGCGGAGCAGGGGAATTACGTTCACAAAAACTCTGCCAGGAGAGGGGCCCGTGCCAGGGGGGGCTCCCCTCCTTGTCCGGCCAAGGGTGCAGGCTCCTCCCCGCCCATCACTAGAAAAAAAGGTTCCCAAGAAAGATGCGGGCAAAGGAAGTTCTGCATCCCCCCAGCGGGAAGGAATCTCCCTCCTGCAGGAAGGGCCTGGGTCTTTGAGGTCTCTGGGTGGGAAAAACCGAACTGCACGGGGGTAGGGGGGCTGGGGGGGGGGAGAGGAGGGCGGGGGAGGGTCCAGAAGGAAGGGCCAGCGAGCGGGAGGAAGCGATAGGGACAAAAAGGAAGGGATGAGGAGGGCTCTCACTGTAAAAAAAAAAAAAAAAGGGACTCACAGACGGGATGCACAGCAAATGGGTCCCCATCCCAAGAAGGGCTTGGCAGGCCGCTCTGCAAGCCCCAAGCCTCGAGCCTCGGGAGAGAGGAGGAGGCTGTTGGGGGCTGCGCAGACCGGGGATGGGTTAAGGCGCCGGAGCAAAGAGGGGGGCCAGCCTGGGCGCAAAGTGTGGACAAAAGACGCGACCGAGGGAAAGTTGGGAGTGAGAACTAGAGAAAAGGAGCCACTGGGAAAGGGCAGCGCTGGAAAGGGCTGGCAAAAGGGCCTGGAAAGGGGATGCTGGGGAGATGCTGGGGGGGAGCAGGGAGTGAAGGTACCTTAGGAAGGACGGGGGAGGCGAGGGAGAGCTGCAGGAGGATGGATGGGGGCGGGAGGGGAGGGGAGGGCGGCAGCCGAGCCGGCGCGGGAAGGGGCCCCGTGTGGGGCTCCGGGAGGGAAGGAGCCGGCGAGGGGGGCCGGGAGGACCGCGCGGGAGGGGCGGGCGAGGGAGCAGGCGCCCCTGGAGAAGCAGGGAGCGAAGGGAGAAGGGGCGCAGGCGGAGAAAGGGCAGGCGCGGCGGCGGGATGGGGGAAGGGAGAGGAGGGAAGGGAGGAGGATGCCGGCAGGCGGATGGGGGGCACTCCGGGTGGGAAGGGGGCGGACGGGGCGGACGGGGCGGTCACCTCGGGCTGCGGCGTCCCAGCTGAAGGCTCCGCAGACGCCGGGCTCTCTCGCCCGCCCTCCTCCCGTCCTCCTGGAGCGGCGGCGGCGGCGGCGGCGGCGGCGGCGGGGGCCGGGGCAGCGGGGCTCACAGCGGCGGCTCCCCCGCGCCGGGCCTCGGCGGCTGTGTCTCGGGAGGCGGCGGCGGCGGCGGCGGCAGCGGCGGCGGCAACGGCCCGACGCGTACGGTCACCATCGTCCGCGGCAGCGTGCGCTCGCGGGCAGGAGCCCGTCAGCAGCCGGCGGCGGCCATGGCCTCCAGTGCTCTCTCTCTCTCTCTGTCCCGCCCCCGGGCGCTCTGCTCTGCGGCGGCCGCGGTCCGCTCCTCCCCGCTCTGCGCCTGCGCGCGGCGCCGCCAGCGCGGCGCGCCCCTCCCTCTCCCGGCCCCCCCCCCGCCCTCCTCCTGCGCGCGCGCCTGCGCTCACTCACAATCGCGCGGGTCCGGGGCTTCCCGCGCAGCCTCCGGGGACGTGGGTGCGAGAGATTAGCCTCGGGCGGCCGGCGCAGCCCGGCTCCGGCCGTTATGGGAACGCGCCCCGCGTCGCCTGCCGCCCGCGCGCACTGTGACACGCGCCATTCTGACACACGTGCGCTCTCCCCCTGCCCGCCCGCGCGCCCACACCCACCTCCACCTCCGCCTCCACCTCCACCTGCCGGGCCCACGTGGGAGCGGCCGGAGCGGCCGGCCCTCGCCCGCTGCCATCGCCGCCGCCGTGCTGCCCGCGTGGGTCTGAGGTCCCTCGGCGACTGGACCGGACAGACGGGCAGCGCCACGGCGTTAGGGACCTGGTCTGCGAGGGCGCGGCGGCGCCCGGCGCGCGGCACGGGGGTTTCAGGAAACCCCCGCTGGATGCGTGAGTGGGCGGAGGAACAAATGCATTGGAACGGAGCATCCTTAACTGGAAAATTCCGCACCCTCCTCCACCCCCTCCACGTACAGAATCTGCTCAAACAATATTACTGTAGTGTTACATGGGATGGTTATTTTGTGTCTTGTCTTTGGGTCTAAGGTCCAAAACAGATCCGAGTACACACACACACACCCTACCCCCCAGGTCGAAATGCTGCAGGAACCCCCAGCACTCACTGACCAGCATTTACTGCCCCGATTTAAACGTCGACACACACTTTTTTTTAGGGCAGAAACCGTGCCCCACTTCCCCGCAATACAAAGCCCGCCTGCAGCACGGGGCGTGTGCACAGAAGGCATCGAGGACGTCGCTCGCTGGTCTTCCCCGCTCGGGCAGGACTGTTAGTTGCTATTAGAAACCGGTACAGCCTCTGATGTTGTCAGTGCCTATTGCATAAATACATGTCCGTAGGTAAAAATGTTGCAACTCTACCGGATCCTCCAGAAATTGTGAAGCCTCAACGCCTGCATGTTACAAGGTGAATTGATGATGTGTTTCCATCTGGATGTCTGTGTTGGGGGCCCTCCTTGGGAATTCAGCTCTCTGGCCTCTGCACTTTAAGTGCTAAACCCCTCCCCCCCCAATTCTGAGCAATTTTTGCGTCTTGCTAAAATTGTAAAAGGAAGCTCTGTAATTTTTTTAAAAAAATGCAATTACTAGAGGTATCAGTCAATCAAATTCAGAGTAACATCCCCCTTCATCTAGTTTGATGTCTATAGAAAAGTTCTTTAAATGTCCTGGAAATTGTGTTCATAACTACCTTTCATCCCGGTGCCTTACACTACTTTCGAATAATCACTAAGCCTGCTGCATCCCAGGGAGGCCATTTTATGAGTCTCTCTCTATATATATAGCCTGGGAAGTATGAAATTACAGAGACCACATGACTAATGTCTGCAATAGGAAATAGCCCCAGATAGCGAGGTCTTATGCCTTGTTTTCCTCCTTGTTTGGACAACTTTATTACTGACTCATTCAAGAAAATAAAAGACCATAGACATCACAAAAAAAAGTCAAAATCTATATAATGCTAAATTCTAACTAGTTTTTATTTATTACTCCTCTAGGGTGAATTGCAGAAAACTTGAAAATATTACCTTAGTTTTGTTACTAGGATGGTGGGTTTTGTTTAAATGGAGGAAATGCCTACCTCAGCTTCAGCGGGGGTTGGAGGGGTGGGTGGGTGGGTGGGTGGGTGGGGGCGGGCAGTAAGAGATTAACCAAAGAATGTAGTATATGCATGTATGCATAACCCATGGAAACAGACAATATTACAGTGAAGGCAGGAGAGGGGTAGAGGGGGTCAATGGGAGAAATAAGGGAGGGACATCTGTAATTCTTTCAACAATAAAGATAAATTTAAAATAAAATGGTAATAAATCTGAAAAAAAAAAGGAAAAAAATGGCTTCAAAGCCCTATAACCTTGACTGTAACTACTCTGGACTTCTAAAAGCAGGAAAAAACCCACATGTCTTTTTTTTTATGCCTTTGAATTTTATAGCAGCTGCCAGTAAATGCTGAAGTTCAAAACCAGTGAAGAAAATGACTCTGGTAATGAAAGGGTTACTGCTATTATATTGCTGCAGATCCAGTTTTGGGAAAGCTCCACAGTGCCAGAAGCAGGTAACCAAATCAAAGGAACAAGAAACCTATGGAAAAAAGACCAGGCAAGGGGCAGTGGAGAGGACCGCTCCAATGAAAGAGCAATCACAGTAAAGTACTTTCTAGAGGCACCCAAACCCACTCAAAGCAGGAAAGGTCAGGAGCAAAATTTAGGGTAAGTGCCTGGTATCAAGCTTAAGGAAATACCCAAAATGCCACAACTTAGTCATAAAAGGAACTCGCTTCGGTAGCTAGAAAGGAGTAGAGTGTTTATGACTGGAATAGCCAGCCATTCGGGATTACAAAGGTTATTTTCCTGTTTGCTACATGTATTTAACATTGAGGAGGAAGGCAGCACAAAGTTTGGAAGAGTGCAATATTTAGTTACAGTTCTAGCCATTCTAAGAGGCTAGTCTCTGATTTCCTTATAAAACCGACTATTGCTAGTAATCACGTAGAAATAGTCCTTGGATGAGTATCTTCAGATAACTGATGGTCAGCTTGTTATGCTTTACCTTCTAGATCCAGCGATAAGATCTCATATAGTAATAGGTTTCACAAAATGGGGCCCAAATCCAAAGAACTTGGCTAGCCAACATTGGAAATACAAAGAAAGGAGAATGTTCATAGACTCATTTATTCACCCTTTTTCTTAGTTCCTAATATTTTCTCGGTACTTCGAAGTTTTCTCTATCCAATTTAAAAGTAGTTAATTTCATTGAATAGAAAAATCTGAGTGATATATAAAATAACATTAAATCTAGCTACTGCCCTAACTGGTTTGGCTCGGTGGATAGACCGTCAGCCTGTGGAGTGAAGGGTGCCAGGTTCAATTCCGAGAAGGGCATCTACCTTGGATGCGGGCACATCCCTAATGGGATGTGTGCAGGAGGCGGCTGATCGATGTTTCTCTCTCATCAATGTTTCTAGCTCTCTATTCCTCTCCCTTCCTCTCTGTAAAAAAAAAAAAAAAAATCAATAAAATATATTTAAATCTAGTTACCCTCGTGGTTTGATTTTGAAACCAATTCCAAGAGAAAAACTATACAGTCATGCCAGACTTTTCCAAAGTGGCTGCTCCATTTTACATTCTCATCAACATTGTATGAGGGGAGATTTACCTTTAGATTCAGATGGTCCCTTGTTAGGTGTGGGGCTCTGTACCAAGTGGACATAATTTATTAATACCTCCATTTGTCAGCTGTGAAACAGAAATGGTAGTATGTACTGCACAGATTATAATGAAAATTAACTGTATGTGAATGTTCTTAGTATAAAGCAAACCCTCAATAAATGTTATTAGTTCTCTTCCTTCTGTCTTTGATATTTGGTTGGCAACATTTATTCTGTAATGAAGTCAGATAGAGATACAATTATAACTCCCTATTAACAATTAGAGCTACTGCCTGACCTGTGTGGCTCAATGATTGTAGACCTATGAACCAGGAGGTCCCAGTTTCATTCCTGGTCAAGGCATACTCCTCAACTTGCTGGCTCAATTCCCAGTGTGGGGCTGCAGGACGCAGCCCATCAATGATTCTCTCATCATTGGTGTTTCTGTCTTGC
>PVJN01061437.1:0-11282 GCA_004026805.1 Lasiurus borealis
GGCCTCTTTCTGGTGGGTGGTCTGGGCCTCCTGCCAACAACCACAGCTCACCCCGAGCCTGCAGGGCCTGGCACCACCCACACCCTTGTCCGCACTGGGTCTGCACAAGGGCAGTCTCAGCCCTGAGGGACCAGCTGTCCCGGTCTCTACGGCTTCCCTCAGAGGACACCCCCTTACTAGTTGTCTTCCTCCCTCTGCCTCAGCCCATTTGGAAAGATTTATATCTCCCGCATGCACTGTACTTTTAAAGGAATAATTCATGTGCCCTGTTTGTTATTACTCTAAGGGGGATCAGAACAGGCTCAGCGAGGCCCAGGGAACTGCTGGAATTTCAGCCAAAAGCAGATATTGTTCATGAAGGCACCGTGGAATCGGGCTGGACTTTTTGAAATGAGAAAACCAACACAGGGACTCGGTCTCAAGGATGGAAGTCTCTGAACTCAATTTTTGAGTTCCCTCCAAAGAACAAAGGGCCCATTGCCCACTTAGCCTTTTAGGAGTGTGTGGAGTAAACATGCATTTCTTGAGGAGTTAATATGTTCCAAGCACTGTGCTAAGTGATTTACATATACTGCCTTTATTAACTGTCACAACATACCTGGAACCATAATTAGTTCCTATTTCATAAATGAGGAAACAGGCTCGGGACTTGCCCAATGTCTAAGCCAAGGTTAGAAAGCAGACCTGTGTAACTCCAGAGCCCGAGCCTGGGCCCTGTGCTTTTTTGACTCTCCAACCATGGGGAGCCCTCCTGCGGCAAGTGTTCCTCAGGGTCCTTCCCCTGCTCTTAGGAGGCAGAGAGCTCTACGCAGGCTGGGAAGGAGGGAGCCCAGGAGCAGAGGTAGCTTCTCACCTGCATCTGTGGGAGCCCTCACTCCCAAGACAAGAACGGCATGTTGCCATGCCTACCAGGCCAGTGGCTGAGGCCTGGCTCCAGCCCTCAGGGAGGCATGGACAGTCCATTCTTATTGCACTGGATGTCCACACCAGACCTGGGAGGCACGCTGGGCCCATGAGTCTCACTTTACAGATGAAGTCTTCCCAGATAAGATTCTCACTTTACAGAAAAGGAAGTGACTTCCTCAGGGTCACACAGTGGACAAGAGGCAGGGCTGGGACTTTTCCCCTATGCTCATATGCGATGGGGCCAAGAGCCTAATCACAAATATCCAATGATCCACCCATCCATCATCCATCCATCCATCCATCCATTGCCCAGTCAGTTCAACTTCCCATGACCCCATCCATTCATTTATCCTTCCTTCCTTGCACCCACCCATCTCCCCTTCCATTCATTCATCTACACACCAGCCTCCCTTGCATCATCTTCCTTCATGACAGATGTGGTCGGAGAGATTAGAGGGTCCAAGCTTGAAGAGTTTCAAAGGGCACATTATACTCGTCCTTAGAACATTTGGTTATTTCCTGGGGAGAGCTGTGTCTCCCCACTGACGAAGAATTCACTGAGGCATGGTCTTCTCTAGAATCTTCAGCACAGGGTCCAGCACAGGCCTGAGTACATGGGCCATGTCCAAAGCTGGAGAGAAATGGAAAGTACGAATGGTTTTATCTCACCAAAGCCTTCCTGTGCGTAGACACCTTTCTGAGAAGGGAGGTCTAAGCCTCTTTCTTTGACTGAGGCCATCTTCAAAATGCTCCGATGGGGAAGAGTTGAGATAATCTTAAAAAAAAAAATCATATAGGCAGCCAGAGAGGGAAGGACCCTTGGTCTGTGCTTAGATGAGGAACCTGAGGTCTAGCGGGGAGAAAGAGCCTTCCAGAGGCTGCCCTGCCAGGCCTGGATCCCAGAAACCCCGAATACCTGCACTCTTTTCTCTCGGAGGACTAGGCCCCTGTGCTTAGAGGGGCTGGAACCCTAACCTTCACCTCCATCCCACCGCCACCACCAGCCAAGACATGCAGCTGGTGATTTTTCAGTTACACCCACTCTGTTGCCTAGGACCCATGTTTTCCATGGCACACCCAGCGCCCCACCAGGAGGCCGCCTTTCCCCTCTGGGAAGGGGTGAGCCACCAGGAGGCTGGGCCATGCAGGAGCACTGAATTTCTTTCTAGAAGCAAGTGTCAGCTAAAAACAGGTACCTGGTGCCAACATCATCAGGGTAACTTGGTGCCCAGCAAGCAGGCAAAGCCTGGGTTTTCGAGTAGTTCAGGCTGACATCCAGAGCAGAGTGTGACTGGGATACTCCTGGCCTAAAGGCCTTGGCCTTCCCACCCAACTCCAGGGAATCCTGAGCCATGAATGACCCAGGAGGGGCATAGCTGGGCTCTGGTAAACAGGAGGAAGGTCAGGAGCTGAAGCTGCTGCCTGGGGCTGGCTTGGGGTGTGGGGGTGAGTCAGGGGCCATCCCACCCTGGAACCTCTGAGGCTTGGTGGATCCAGCGGCCAGCTTCAAAGCCCTATGACTCAAGCTCCAATCCCATCCTCACTCCTCTCCTCCTGTGGACAAGTGTTCAGCACAGTGCCAGGCCTGAAGTCGTGTAGGGTAGGGGTCGGCCAGTCTGGGTCTGGTTCTGTTGCTCCCTAGCACATGACCATGGGCACAACTTGGTTTAACTTTCCAGAATGCCAGAGGCCACATCTGTCAAAAGCATCAAAGAACACCCCCACCTCCCAGCGCTGAGAGGCTCTGTGGCAAGGCCAACAGAGGTCTGACCAGGTGCCTGGCATGGGAGGACTCTGCTGGGCAGTCTCTGTCCTCCCTTCCTCATCCTGGACTAACTGGGGCCTCTTGGTGGAGACACACTTCTGGGAAAGAGTGGTATGAATGTGTGTATGTGTATGTGGTGGGGGTGGTGGGACAGGAGGGGGGTGTTGCACACCATTGGCCAGATCCTCTATGTATGGTCCCCCTACTGTTCTGGGTCACATAGTCCCTCCTTGGGCATGCGGCTACCCCCGGCTTGCTTCACTCAACCGCATTTGCTTTGGCCCACCATGCAATGCCACACCGGACAAGAAGTATGTTGAGATTTGGGCCAAAGCTGCCTTCCTATGAAAACCAGGCTTTAGCTGGAAGTCTGCAGCCAGGACCTAGCCTGGTGTCAGGGTAAAGTCTCACTAAGCCCTAATACCTAACCTGGCATCGGGGCTGCATGGGGTCTGACTTTGAACTATTGCTCCTTCCTCATCTCACCAACACCGATCTAGGTGCCCAGACCACAGGGCTTGTCACTTCCTGGATACACTACAGACTTTCTTGCCTCCATGTCTCTATGCAAGCTGGGGCCTCACAGGCATCTTCCATTCTTATTTGGTTTATTCTTCCCATCCTTCAAGGGCTATCACAAGTGATACCTTTCCCCAGGAAGCCTTCCTAACTCTACCTAGACAAGAGATATAGACGACCCTTCTCTGAACACTTACCTGGTTCTCATTTATAGCCACCTCTGCCTGGGCCTTATCATAAAGGGCTCTTATTCTGGTGTCAGACTGAGCGAAGGTTCTCTTTCACAGCCCCCTCTCATTACAAGTACGTGTGCCCTTTCCTCCTTCTCCGAGCCTAGGTCTCCTCATCTATAAAATGGGTATAAGCAT
This sequence comes from Lasiurus borealis, assembly GCA_004026805.1. Taxonomy (NCBI): domain Eukaryota; kingdom Metazoa; phylum Chordata; class Mammalia; order Chiroptera; family Vespertilionidae; genus Lasiurus; species Lasiurus borealis. The sequence goes on from PVJN01061437.1 coordinate 3,559, forward strand.
GGAAACTTGGCTGTGGTCAGGAATAAATGAGCCAGAGCTCCCTTAGTGGTGGTTATTGTTATTGATTACACATAATGACAGAGCAATTCATGTTCTTGTTCTCACTTAATTCCTGCAGCATAACCTTCAAGGTATGTCAGTGCATCCTTTTTCAGATGAGACTTCGGACTCTAAGAGGTTGACTGGCTCAACTTGTAATGGTCAAGATTCAAACCTAGGTCTGTCTGACCCCAGGGTGAGTGCCATTTCTACTCCACTGGCCTTCTCCACCCATGTGACACCCCCCCCCACCCCAACCTCTGTCCCTTCATCCAGATCACATGCTCAATGAATACCTGCTAAGTTGGAAATGGGGAGAAATATTTTTCCAGGATTCACTCTTCCTCCACTGACCCCAGCCCAGGCTCAAGGGATCCTGCCTTTTGAGCGCAGTGGGTTAAAATGAAGACAAATGCTTCGTGAGTGTTTGCCATCGTGTGTTCCCAGGAAAACACTGGGTGCTGCTGCATTCGGGACACTGGATGTCCAGCTGGGGGTCCAAGAGCCTCCAGGGGCAGCTGAGCTCTGTGAGTCCCCCAGAGTGTGCTGTTTCTGAAAATGGGAGGTGCGGCTGCCCCGGATCCGGGGACGCAGCTCCCAGGCTGGGAAGGGGGAGATGTGGGGTTGCAGGCTTTCGTTCTGCTTCCAGCTAAGAAGCTGAAGGCAAGCCCCTGCGCTTGCCTGAGCATCCGCTTTGTCCTCCATGAAATGAGGGGCTCTGTGGGTGCCCTAGAGACTGGACAGTGGGAGGCCAGCTGTAGCCCAGGAAGACCTCTTCAGAGAGCTTTCTAGACTCCCCTGGGGAAGTTCGGAGCTCAGCCTGTGCACAGTACCCTGGAGCTCCAGTGCCCAGCGAGCTCTCGCCTGATCGATTCCCTCATCTGAGGAAGAGCCAGAACATCTACTCCCTTTTCCCCACTAGTCACTGAAACCACCCTGGGCTCACGCATGTCTGGCACTTTAAGAATTAATCTCGAGCGATGGGTTTACCCATGTCTGGTTCCAGGTGCCAGTCACTGCACAAACCCTTCACATATATTATCACCTGTAATCACCACAGCAAGTCTGATTATTCCCATTTTGCAGATGAGGAGCCTGAGGCCCAGAGAGGTAAAGGGGCTTGGGCAAGGACACACAGCCTTTTGAATCTACATCTGCTTGCCTCACCGGCTGCTATCCTGGCAAACGTGATCTCATGTAGAATCCTCATGGGAGGTAGCTTATTATTATTACCCTCTTTTTTTTTGCAGATGGGGAAACTGAGGCAGCCTGTCTGAGATCACCCATTTAGTAAGGAAGGAGCTGGGATTTGAACCCAGGTCAGTCTGAACCCTTAGCCTGAGCGTTCAGCTTCAATTTTTCTGCCTGAGCCAGAGAGTCTCTAAAAGCAGGCCCTGGAGGTGAAGTCTGCGGGCAACAGCAGAAGTTCCCCCACTCCCCAGCCTGGCACCTGGGCCTTCGGCAGCAGGAACTCTGGGAGCTGGGGGAGAGGAGGAGGCTGCCTGCGCACTGAGCAGTGTGTGGCTGGTGAGGTGAGCAGTGACTCAGGGTGGGAGACAGTGGGGACAGCCCAGGCCAGGCCATGGCTGGGGTTCCCTGGAGGAGGAGGTTTGGGTAAGTCAGGGCTGAGTCACAGTAGCGAGATGGGACAGGACGCTGGGATGGCCCAATGACCTCACGCTTTCATCTGAGCCTGGCAGGAGCCTCGGGCCCAGGCGGGCCTGGTGGGCCCACCCTGGCAGGCTGAACACACCCCCTCTTTGTCCACCCATAGCCATGGGGTGTTTGTGAGAACAGAGTGTCTTCCCCGGGTTCCCTGAGGCCCCGTGTCACCGGAACCCTGAAAGCCTGTCAGATGGTGAAGCAGCTGGTATCGCATGCAGACAGGGGTACGGGGAGCAGAATCGCATTCTGCCTCTTAGGCTGTGTGACCTGAACCAAGCAATTCCAACTCTCTGAACTTGGATGTCATGCTCTGCCCTACGGGTTCACGTTAAGACCTCATAAGCTGATGATTCTTGTCCAATCGCTGGCACAAAGCTGGTGTCCTGGGAGGATTAGAGAGGGAGAGAGCCAGGACCCCAGGAGAAAAGGAAGGTCTATGGCAGATGGGCCCGGACCCATGGCTGCAGACCCACACGCCAGTGACCTGGTAGTTGGCTGTGTGGCTTTGGATGAGGGCCTCTGTCTCTGGGTCTCAGTTTCCCCATGTGTCAAATAAAAATAATAACCCCAGACTTTCCGGAGGAGGATGTAGAGGGGTGCTGAGAGCTCACACCACCGGCATGGGCCAGAGACGGGGGAGGAAGAGCGCAGGCCCAGAAGCAGTGGGTTAGCCCCCTCCCCACCACCATGCCTGCCGGGAAGACATGCCTGGGAGCCTTGTCAGCCACTGCCTGCCCTCTGCCCAGAACTCCCCAAGGTTGGTCCAGAGAGGATGGGGGTTGCCAAGGTCATACAGCAGCCAGCTGAATGCAGCCACCATCCCTGGGGAGGGGGCCTTTATCTCTCCAGATAAGAAGCCTGAATGGGCTTGGAAGGCCCATGGCCTCAGATTTGGGTGAATCCTGGGGGTGGGGAGAGGAGGGCCACAGCTGGGCTGGCTCAGGCTGACCATAAAGCAACCATTTCTGCCGATGCCTCCTCAGCCTGAGTCAGCCAGGGCTGCGGCTGCTTCTGAGTTCACCGCCCGCCTGCCCGCCAGCCACCCAGCCTTGGAACCCAGGCCTCGGGCACCAGTAGGTTCGTAATAATGACCCGGTGATAATGACAGCTGTGTGGGGAGCTGTGCCCACGTGCCAAGCATTCTCTCTGTCTTCATTCATTTGATTCTCCAAACAGGCCTGGGAAGCAGGCAGGGCAGGGCAGGACAGGGCCTGGAGGTAAGGTTTAGAGAGACCGAATAAGCTGTTCAAGGTCACACGGCCAGGAACAGAAGAGAAGGATCTTCCGGCGCGAAGCTGTGTCCTTTGCCACCATGCAACAAACACTCCAAGCCTGCTCTAGCAGACCTGGGCTGGGTCTGAGGGTCTTTGGGATTTGGGGAAAGGGGCCCCAGAGGCATCACTGTTTGCCTGGGTGAGGGACTGGGGAACATGGAGGACCTGTAATGAGGGCTCTGGGCCAAGGACCAATGTGTGCTCTGTGCCTGGCTCTGTGATGGCTGAAAGGGGAGAATAGACAAGGAGCTCCAGGACTCCAGAGGAGGGGGTTCTCGCCTCTGCCTTTTCAAAACATTTTTTTAAAAATATGTTTTTGCTTTTATTGATTTTAGAGAAAGAGGAGAAGAAGAAAGAGAGAGCGAAACATCGATGTGGGAGAGAAACATGGATCAGCCGCCTCTGGCATGTTCCAGCCCACCACTCGGCATGTGACCTGTCTAGGAATTGAATCCGTGACCATTCTGTGCACTGGATGCTCAACCAACTGAGCCACACCAGCCAGGGCTCCCTCTGCCTTGAGGATAAGGAGAGCTTTCCAGCAGAAGAGACATTTGAGTGAGACTATGAAGGTTGAGAAAGCATTCGAGGCATTGGGATCGGCCTGGGTCAAGTCTTGTAGGCTTGGAAGAGCACGCATGTCCTAGGAGCTGGAGTAAATAGTGCGAGGGACTGGGTGATGAGACAGGAGCTTGGAGGCCGGACCACAGGGCCTGTATGCCCAGCTGGAACTGACCTTTTCCTGAGATCCAATGGAGTCAGCTAGAATCTGTACTGTGGAGGTCCTGGCTAGGAGGACCAGTCCTGGGTGGGGAGGAGAGGGACTTCCTTCAGGGACTTCCCTAGACTCTAAGATGGGTCCTTGTGGGGGTGGGGGTGACATCATTGTCTGGGAAAAGCTGCCCAGTCTATCTGGGCACCTGAGAGCAAGGTCACCAGCTGCAAGGCCACCTAATTTCTGCAAACTCAGGGCAGGCCCCTGAACCCACACCCTACAGCGCTAAAGATCTCCCCCTTCTCAGGAGCCAGGCTATGAGGGGGAAGGGGAACAGGTTGGCGGAGGGATCATGGTGGGGACCCTCCTTCTGCCTCATTTTTCTAACAGCACAGGCAACTCTGCTCCCCAGCCTCGGGGCTGCTTGAGGAGGGCCTTCCCAGTGTAGCCTGCCCTGCCGGTGACCCGGGCTCAGCGTGGCTCCTTTCTGCACTTTGGAGTTGGTCCAGATGATCCCGGGGCACCGGGCGGAAGGTAGTATATGGAACCAAATCCACCTTTTCCTCTTCCGTCCTCCCACGACCCCCGGTGGGCGCGCCTTCTGCAGGCACGCACTGTATATAGGTGTGAATGGAGGTTTAGTGAGATGCAGGCAGGGACCTGGTGTCCACCATGAAGGGGCAGAGAGGACGCACACTGTGTGCCAGACTGCACAGCGCACATTAGCGTATTAGGGATGCAGCTTAGGAACCTTAAAACCTGGTCAAATCCTAGCTGTGCAGCTACTCTCTGTGACCTCAGGGAAACCAGTGTCCCTGCCTCGGTTCCCACAGGGCTGGTGTAAGATTTAGGAGAGAGAACACATACTGAGAGGTAACGCATACCCAGCGCCTACAATCCGGCCCTGCCCATCCCCACTTGGCACATGGGGGGAACTGAAGCTTAAAGACAATCAGTGGCCCGGGGGGCCTGTGTTGACCACCCAGCCGGCCACCCTACGCCCTGCTCACTCTCCCATCCCCACTCGCTGCCCCACCCACCGCCTCAAACCTCCTCCCTGGCCCTGGTGGGGACCGGCAGGGCCCCCACTGCTTCTCCCTCTCATGCCAGTTGAGGGAAATCCGCAGGCTGCTGCGGGCTCAGCAGAGGCTGTGGAGGAGCACGGAGGAGCGGGAACAAACTGCCGACCTGCGGCTGCCTGCTTGGCCCGCCTCACGACCAATTTTGGGCAAAGCTGCATGCGGCAGCGTGCTACGTGACAGGCTGACGGCCGTGAGTCAGCGCCCAGGAATTTGTTCCCCAATCTGTGAACGAACGTGCTGGGACCGGGGCGAGGCGGCGGGGCCTGACATCACTGCGGGCAGCGAGGCCACGTGCGCCCCGCCCCCTCCACTCCTGCTCCGGGGACACCGGGGACCGCGGAGGCCCCGCCCCGCCCGCCAGCCTCGGGCTCTGCTCTAAATGGTCTGCTCCTGGGTCACAGCAGGGAAACAACCTGGGGAAGGGCTGCCCTGGAAGAGGAAGGCAGCGGCTCTGGGAGGGCCAGTGCGGGGCACACAGAGCGAATAGCCACCGCACGACCCTAAGGCTGCCCAGGGGACACCCTTTGGGGCTGTGACCCCTTCCTCACATGGAGATTGGCGTGGGGAGAAGGAAGCAGAACATGAGTCCTCCCAGCCCTGCATCCATCCAGCTTACTGGGCATTTCCCTTCCTCACGCCCCTTCTTCTCTCTGGGCCTGGGTCTTGGGGGGTGGGGTGGGGGGAGGAGGTTGTCACTGACTCGCATCAGGGAGAGGATGGAGATAATACCTGTCATGCTAACGGCCGGGTTAAGGCCTTGGGTGCAAACACCTCCCCAGCGGCAGAGGCCACACCACACGGTGTTTAGACACTGGGCTCTGGACCAGTGTCTGGGTAGGTTATCCACCTCTGCACCTCATGTTCTGCATCCATAAATGGGGAGCAATGTCCCCTTTGTGAGCAGGGGACAGCTGGCAACGGGCTGTCCGGCTCTTCTCCCCCAGAATCCTGTGCTGGGTCACGGGTTCCAAGCCTGGAAGCGCTTGGAAAGTACAGGGAGCTCGGGAAGTCTTTGGAGACTCCACATGGCGGTGCTGGGTCTTTCTAAATGCGGTGCCAGCTGCTGATCAGAGTCGCCCTGAGGGGGCTTTGCTGCTTGTGGAAACTGAGGTTCAGAGACTTCGTGAAGTCATGTGGCTTGAGTCACAGCTAGCACGGGTTCAGAGCAGGTGGGAGCTGGGGTTGTGGGAGCTGGGGCCATGTGACCGGGTCCCCCTTCTCCCTGAAGGGTGTGGACCCTCCTCCTGGGCTGGGGGCAGGCTGGGCACGGACACATGCTGGGTGGCGCTGACGCAGCCAGCCCTGGCCAGTGCCACGGGACGTTTTGAGGGCCCACTTTGGAGTGTCCTCAGAAGGAGCAGTGGTGGTGGAGTCAGAATTCTTCCTAACCTGCGTGGCCTTGGGCATGCCGCTTGCCTGCCGGGTCCTATCATGACCGCACCATCATGTTCCCATTTTAGCTTCTCCAAGAACTGAGTGGCCAAGGCATGGGTAGAACCTATAGGGGGCATGGCAGGTGACCAATGGGGTGCATGGAGGGTCCTCTGGGTGGGCCTTTTCATGCACTCCCTCCATTCTCCCTTCCCTCCTCCACCAGGTCCCGAACACCAGGGCATAGTGCCTCCCACCCCAGCCCAGGCCCTTCCGGCCAACAGCTGGGATGGAGGCCACCAGTGCCAATTCTGGTCTCAGGGGCTCTACAATTGGCAGGTCTTCACTGGGGTCCTCACCAGCCACCCTGCTCAGGCTCTTCTTGAGCTCTTTGGCTTCTGTCCCTCTTCGGCCACATGTTCTATGCAGGAGAGACAGCGATGACCTCTCCCCGCGCCAGGACTGACCTGGGAGAGGCCCTGCTCCCACCTTAGAACTGCCTCTCTTGGTACCCCAACAATGCACCTATCCAGTTTCAGTTGGTCCCCAATGATGGGCACAGGTGGAAGAGGTCAGAATCCTCAGATGGCTCTGAGCCCGGCCCCTTCCTGTATGGTGGTCTTACCCACAGGTAGCCCAGCTGTGACCTGAAGGAGGTTGATGATGCAGGGGCCCCGGAAGGCCGCTCTGCCACATGGGGCCAGAGATCCCTGCATCTGGGACAGTGCCTGTCATGCTAACCGCCGGGTTAAGGCCTCGGGTGCAAACACCTCCCCAGCGGCTGAGGCCACACCACACGGTGGTTAGACACTGGGCTCTGGACCTGGGTAGGATATCCACCTCTGCACCTCATGTTCTGCATCTATAAATGGGGAGCAATGTCCCTTTGTGAGCAGTCAGGGAGCTGGTTACTAGACACAAGCGCCCCAGTACACCGTGCTACCCAAGAGTCTTAGCGGCTTCCACATTATCCCCATCCTCCCCCTGATGCGCATCAGTGACAACCTCCTCCCCCCTGCAGGCATCTGCTTACAGATTCTCCTGTCTCCCCGTGAGGAAGGCCACCGGGTATGGCCCCTCGCCGCTCAGACCAGGCTACTGCAGCTCAGAGAGAGACAGGGCCTGCCCTCCACCAAGGGAGAACCTGCTTGCTGCCTGGGGAGAGATCCATGGTCTGTGAGACCCTTTGGCCTCCAAGTCCCGGGATTCCGAGGACACAGGGTGATGGGAGAGACTGAGAGCAAGTGTCTGTACTCTGTGTGCCCTCCCCACCCCAGCACAATTCCTGGTTCCCCTTCCTCCCTCCCCCCCCTCCCGGCACAATTCCTGGTACCTGAGAGCCCCACCTCAACCTGGCACGCCTGCCCGGATTCCTGCCCGTGTTGTTTCTCCCGGGCCTCTCCCTCACGTCGCGTCCCCAGCTGTTTGCATTCCTCTGCTGTGAAGACAGCCACCTTAGGGCCAGGCCTGGCTAGGACACCCCTGAGAGTGGGAGCACGTGTGCTGGTGAGGATGTGCAGGGGCACACCTGCAGCACATGCCTCTCTGTGCCCATGTATAGGTGTGCGTGGCTGTGCC
>PVJN01061438.1:0-11291 GCA_004026805.1 Lasiurus borealis
CCTTTGTTGTTCTAAAATAAACACAGTTGTTACCTTTTCTCTACCTCACAGAAATCTCTTTAGGATATTGAGGTAATATAAGTTGATGTCTTATAAATCACAGATACCACGTAGCTAGGATCCTTGAGTTCGTTTTTATTTATATTCACTAGAGCGTCCTATGTTTGTAATAGAGGCTTCTGTTGTGATGGACTGAACACAGTTGCCCTTTCTGAAAAAAAAAAAAGAAAAGAAACTGAGACATGATCTGAATAGAGGTTTAAACAATATAATTTCATGTCAAGAGATAATGTACTTAATTTGATTTAACAAGTATTCATTTCAAAATGAAACAAAAATAATAAAGTAATTAAGTTGGTCTAAGTAAACTTGTTTCATTTAAAAACTATAACATATTTGCTTCCAATATATACATTTAAAAAATCTCATTGAGTTTGATTTTTTCCTGTGATCTCTTTACTAATATAATATAAACTACATGTTATCTGAACACATTTCTGAAGTACAAAACTGTCCATGGAAAGATGAAATACTGTCATTTGTGACAACATGGATAAATCTTGAGTATATGATACCGAGTGAAATAAATGAGACAGGAAAAGTCAATAACCATATGATTTCACTCATGAGGAATATAGAACTGAAAAAAATAAACAAATAAGAAAAACAAATAAAAACTGAAACACAGACAACAATATAGTGGTTTCCAGAGGGGAGGAATACTCTATAATAGTCTATAATAATAAAAGCATAATATGCTAATTAGACCAGGTCTCTGAATAACCTTCCAGACAAAGCTGTAGTAGTAGGGGCTGAGGCAGTGGCAGTTAGGGGTGATCAGGCAGGCAGGTGAGCATTTGGAAACAATCAAGCAGGCAGGGAGAGTGGTTAGGGGTAATCAGGCAGGCACATGAGTGGTTAGGGGTGATCAGGCAGGCAGGCAGAGGGGTTAGAGGTGATCAGGCAGGAAGGTAGAGTGGTTAGAAGCAATGAGGCAGAGAAGCGAGTGGTTAGGGGCAATCAGGCAGGCAGGCAGATGAGCAGTTAGGAGCCAGTGGTCTCATATTGCAAGAGGGAGCAGGCCAGGCTGAGGGAAAACCCCACCATGCACAAATTTCATGCACCAGGCCTCTAATATAGAATAAAGGAGGCCCAATATATGGTGGTAGAAAATTTGCCTTTGGGTGGTGGGCACACAATGCAGTATACAGATCATATATCATAGAAATGTTCACCTGAAACCAATATGATCCTACTAACCAATGTCACCCCAATAAACTTAATAAAAAATAAAGATGTAATAAAAACAATTAATATTGTCTAGTACATAATATTTTCTTAATAAAATTTATTATGCTGTTAGTGCTTCTTTTAAACTTTTATATGCTTATAAAAATATCTACTCTATAATTGATCACCACATTGTGCAATATATTTCCATTTTTATAGGCATAATAGAGAATCATCTAATTTCTAATCACCTTCAGGGAATCATTTTGTATATTTAATACAATAACATTTAACCAACTTTCTCTGTACTTATTTTACTTTCATCCTGCTTTCAATAGATTGAATATGCATATTGGACCTTTACGTTTTTCATCCTTGCAAGAAAATAAAAATACTTTCTAAAACAGGGGGATGATGTTCTTGTCATGTCGTATCATACAACCCTCCCGCAGATGCAAGCAGATGTTGTGTGGAATATAGCCTGGTTCCCACTTGATGGAAAGGCTGCTTCTGCCTCATTATGCTAATTGAAAGACGTGGCGTTATCTAATACAGCATATGCCTTTATCTGTCCAGTTACTTAATGTGCAGATCACAGTGCACAGTTAGGTATATTCTTTGGATTCAGACAAGTGTATTATAAAATGGATGGCTCCCAAATGACGAATTAGAAGATGTGTTTATAATTCATTATAACCCATTTATTTTTTATTGTACGAAAGAGATAACAAAAGCTTCCTTCAAAGTCATGTGTCATTGCAAGACGTGCCCTCATAGCTAAAAGATCTGCTGGTGCAGTTGGTGAGTTGATATCCTACAATAGAGCATTCAGGTGAGGTTGACAGCTTTGGCGTTTACCTGATCAACCCCAGAAGGAAAAGAGCTAAAACCCTAATACCAGAATCAACACTTTCATATTATATACAGAGCTTTAATTTCATATTTAATGAAGCTATTATGTTATTTAATTTAATTATTATTATTATTTTACTTTTTAAAGAAATGTTTTGCCCTAGCTGGTTTTGCTCAGTGGATAGAGCGTCAGCCTGTGGACTGAAGGGTCCCAGGTTCAATTCCAGTCAAGGGTACATGCCCAGGTTGAAGGCTCGATCCCCAGTGAGGGTCATGCAGGAGGCAGCCAATCAATGATTCTCTCTCATCATTGATGTTTCTATCTCTCTTTCCTTTTCTTCTCCTCTCTGAAATCCATAAAGGTATATTTTAAAAAAAGATATGCTTGATAAAGGAGATTAAAGGTGATAAGAATATGTTTTTTAGTTAGAAAGATATATATTAAAGTTAGTGACAGTCATTAGTAATAAAATAGATTGAAAGAAGCAGTTCACCCCAGCCAGCATGGCTCAGTGGTTGAGCTTCGGCCTTTGAATCAGGAGGTCAAGGTTTGCTTCCCCATCAGGGCCCATCCCCAGGTTATGGGCTCAAACCCCAGTAGGGGGCGTGCAGGAGGCAGCCGATCAATGATTCTCTCTCATTACTGATGTTTCTCTCTCTCTCCCCCTCTCCCATTTTCCCTAAAATCAATAAAAATATATATTAAAAAAGAAGCACTTCAAACCCATGTTGTCCAAGAGTCAATTGTACTTATTCCAAAGTGTTGGTTTAAGTATCCAATTAGGTGTGATATGCAAAAACCATTTCTAAGGTCTAAATGAATCTTTTATTAAATTGGGATTTATTCATTGAGAAAACTTATAACCACTAGGGATTTTTTTTAGATTAAATTTAAATTAGTTTTACCTATTTAATTTATACTAAAAGAGAGCTTCTTCAGGACTGTAATTAGATTTTATTCGTATTATTATTTTTGTGCTTAAACCGGCATAGTGTTCATAACTGGTGCTCAAAATTATGTGTAGAAGAAAAAGGAAATGTAAAGTGTAATTTAAATAAATAAATAATGAGTTGTAAAAAAAGAGACGTGAAAGAAATTTTTAAAAATTCTGTTTGAGAATGAAGACTAGATAAACAAACAAACTTAAAATTTCAGCCTGTTAAGTTCCTAAGACATTCATACTATTGTGAACAATCTTGGCCTGTATATTTTTTTACATACTATAGAACTAATGTTAACAGGGTGGACACATTTGGTGTGTTAACAGTGTGCTCCACCATCAGACCAGGAGATCATAAGAATTAAAAAGAGTTGTTCTCATTTAAATATACAAATATTACATAGTTCATTTGATTTTATTAATACCTCTTCAAAAAGAATATATGTTTTAAAGACAGAAAAAGCAGATGTAAGACTTTAATCCCCTTGGTTTTTAGGCTCTAGAGCAATGGTTCTCAACCTTCCTAATGCCGTGTGACCCTTTAATACAGTTCCTCATGTTGTGGTGACCCCCAACCATAAAATCATTGCTGCTTCATAACTGTAATTTTGCTACTATTATGTATCATAATGTAAGTATCTGTTTTCCAATGGTCTTAGGCGACCCCTGTGAAAGTGTCCTTTTACCCCCAAAGGGGTCGCAACCCATAGGTTGAGAACCACTGCTCTAGAGCATTATTTATGTGATAATTTTGAATCTCTTTTTAAAAAAATAAAGGGTTACTTGAACTCAAACACTGCCATACCACTACAGTCTGGTAACCAAGAAGGCTACTACATGGCTATTGGGAGGGTGGTGATATACATTGTGTGTTTACACTGGACAAAGGGAGGATTAACGTCCTAGCAGGATAACAAAGGGTTTTATCTCACTACACACTATGCACACTAAACAAGAGTTTTAAACAGAGCAAAATTTAGAACTTACAAATTGTAAAAAAACAAACAAACAAACAAAAAAAAACTTACAAATTGTTTATTTCTGTAATTTTCCATGTAAGATTTTTGCACTGCAAATGTCCATCGGTAACTGAAACTGAGGAACGTGAATAGATAATGGGGGACTGTTGTACTTATTTTCAAATTATGTAAGCATTCAAATCTAACAGTAAAATTGGCAGCATTGGTTTCCTTTCATAATGGGGGGTGGGTAGGGAGGGTGGGGGTGGGGGGCGAGGAAGCAAACCAGCCAGGGCATTGGCTTGGTTTTCTTTTAAGATATATTTTAGATCTGTTTCTTTTAAGATATATTTAGAAATATAGAAGCACTCTTATAAACTGTTAGATTGAAATCATGGCAAAAGGACAAGTTAAAAAACATCACTATTTTTAACCTTTCACAGTAAAATTATAAATATTCTTTACTCATGATTAATTCAGTAATTCTGTATTTTTCTTAAATATTTGTTTAAATCCTTTTAAAAAATCATTTATTGTTAGGAGAATGTCTAGTTTGTTCACTGCTAAATGCCCTCGAGCCCAAAGTTAAATGAGCTTCTTTGTGCTCCTGGTGATTTACTTCCCTGAAAGGAATCCCTATTTGGCCAAGACCTCCTGGTCCTGCAGGGCCGGAAGCTCACGGGGAGCACTAAGCTGCTCGCTTCTCAGATTCATGTCAGATGTCACTTCCACCTGCGGAACACTGTCCCTTAGCAGTTAAGACTCCAACTGCACATTCAAAGTTAAATGGAGGGAACTGTTAATAATTTATCCAGGAAAGATATAAAAACGCTCTATTAAGACATATAGTGACTTTTATTTCTGTGCTTTTCTTTGTCTTACTTAAGCATCCTGAGTTTAATGGGTAACTTTTGAAGAGAAAAATCAATCTTGAGTTAGTTATTTGAAGGATGTTAAAAAGAGCTTAAGGTAAACATTTTAAAATGGAAAAAGAAATATTCAATATAATGTAAATATACTCCATTATTTAGCTCTGTTCTAAATAAAAAGGTTAATATTAGTAAGAATATTATAATGAAATGATTTGGAAAATAATACTTGTCTCGGCGAAGGCAATATTTAATTAAGTAAATTGCAGTATAATAAGTTACTCTTGAGGGTTATTTTTGAGAGTATTTGCCTCTGACCACTATATTTGTATGTATAGTTAAACACCAAATTTTATTTATTCATTAAATACAACACAGCATGTTCTTTTTTTATAGCATGGAGAGCTTTAACTTCAGAATATGAGTTATGGGGTTCAAAGCACTTCCAGAAGTTATTTTAATATCCCAGCCTTCAATCTGAGTTTTATCTAAAGTGCTACAAGGAGATTATCTTTTAACATCTGTGAATTTAATTTCATTTCTACCACTCATATGGTGACAGTTAAGTATTAAAATCTCTCCAGCTTCAGATAAATGTTTCCATCAGAAAAATAAATCATGATATAGTTTTAAAGTCTAAAGAAAAATATGCATTTATGAACAATTATGTATATACTTCACCAGGGAATTTATGTGGCTGATATTAGGAGCACTTTTGAAGTATCTATCTTTGAATCACAATTATTTGTTAGGGTTTGCAATTCGGTAAGTGAACAGCTTGCTTTGATGTAGCTGGGTAGCTGGTCTCCAAGTACCTCAAATGCAGGGACAACTATGCTTAATGTCTGTACAACTCCAATTAGATGCAAATCCAATGAAATACAGCTTACAGTAAAATGCAGTATTGAAACCCAGTAAAATGCAGCACCTATTCTGAAAGACTGTTAAGGAGAAAGTCGTTGGAGAAAAAATAAAGAAGAGGCCATTGGACTTGGCAGTTACAAGCAATTTTGTGCTTTGGGGAGAGAGTGATTTCAGAAATATGACATGGAAAAGAGGTTATGGATTGTTAAAATGTAAAAAAAAAATCTATTCATTCTTATTTGCTGTTTAGTGACAGGAAAGGGTATGATGGCTTGGAGACTATGTAGAAAACAGTATTACAAGATCTTTTAAGGATGAAGAGATTGCAAAGAGTAAAGTAGGAAGACTGAAAACTGAAGTTTTGATTAAAAAAAGATGGGTTTGGGAAGAGTTGGGAGTCACTTATGGGGAAACATTCCAGAAGAGCTTTAGGAATTGGAAGTGGGAGCACAAGAAATGATATTAGATTTCTAATATTTCCAGATATCTTGGCAGAACATTATCCTATGTTAATGCATATGCATCACTTCTTAATAGTTATTTGTAGATTGAAGTATAAAACTAACACATTGATTAGTTGTTAGGTAGTCCAAGAGCTCGGAAATATTTTCCAACAAAGTACATCTGATTTTTCAAAGCATCTATATATATAAAAGCGTAAGCGACCCTTATGACCTGTCGACCGGTCACTATGATGCACATTGACCACCAGGGGGAAGACACTCAATACAGGAGCTGCCCCCTGGTGGTTAGGGTGCTCCCACAGTGGGAGCACCGCTCAGCTCACCAATGGGTGCCAGACACTGCGCTCAGGACTGGCTATTGCAGCTGTGGAGGCATGAGCCTCTCTCTCCCCAGCATGAGCGGGAGCAGTGCAGGGCCCAGCCCGGGCTCAGACTCTTCCCCGGCCACCTGCCACTTGGTGTGGGCCTGCAGGGATTGGGCCGAAACTGGCAGTCTGCCATCTCCCAAGGGGTCTCAGATTTCGAGAGGGCGCAGGCCAGGCTGAGGGGCCCCAACAGTGCACAAGTCTTTATTATAATGGAGGGGATCTCATGTGTAGTTTGTCTTTCCCAGCAAAAGAAAAAAATGTACAGTTTCTGTATTGAATAAGAACTCCAACATCAGAAAAACATTCCGTAGCCTCTATATTTTGTGGTTTTGCTACTTAGTTTGCTTGTTTGTTTCAGCACCTAATGTGGCTCCTTCAGATGTAGGAGGTGGAGGAGGAAGCAACAGAGAGCTGACCATCACATGGGCGGTGAGTCTTAACAAGTTGTACTTATTGCAGGCTGCTTTACCTGGACTTAGTCTCAAACCCATTTTGTTTCCTAAAATAAAAAAAAATAAAAAAGACAATGCCCAAAGCGCAAGCAAAATAAATTACTAAAATATCTTTTTCTTAAATATAGGTCAGATTTTTCCTGTCTTACTATGGATTAGAATGCAGAAATAGATTCTTGATGCTAAGGGAACTGTTGGCCAAAAGATTAAACCAACTTTCAAATATCTGATTCCAGACTTTTTTCTTTTTAATTCATTGTGACCTGGTAACCCATCTGTAAATGATAACATTTTTCTTGGACATTCAAAACTCCAAAGATTTGGTTAAAAAGCTTTTATATCAGCACCTAATTTTTAATTGGAGTTTGTTTCCCACTTGAGCCACACTTTGATCACTAAGTGCAATCAGTCATGACAGGTCAGTTGCAGAAGTCTCCCAAGTGCGTTTTATTGAGATATACAAACGATTGTATTGAATTTTTATAACCCAAAGGGAAGTTCCACATCAGAGATGATAATGTCTGAAATACAATGCATCATGGCTGGAATTATTTTTAAAATATATTTTATTTTATTTTTAACATATATTTTATATGTTTTTTTGCAGAGAGGAAGGGAGAGGGATAGAGAGTTAGAAACATCAATGAGGAGAGACATCAATCAGCTGCCTCTTGCATACCCCCTATTGGGGATGTGCCCACAACCAAGGTACATGCATGCCCTTGACCGGAATCAAACCTGGGACCTTTCATTCTACAGACTGATGCTCTATCCACTGAGCCAAACCGGTTTCATGGCTGGAATTTTGAAATGAGACACACGCTGGGGTGGGGAAGCATCACCTTGTCTGACATAGATATCTGATGTGTATCTACCTACCATATTTTATCCAGCTCCATGTGTTCATTAAATATTTTCAGTATTTAATCACTGAAGATAGTAAAATAATACAACCTAGGATCTAAAGAATTTCAAAAAACACATGAAAAATGGCAGGAATTATTCTTTTTATCAATCAAATTGGTTTATATAAGAGTAAATATTTAACAAAAATTGACTTTAATCTTTGCTATGTAGTCACATTTTATACTTGGCACTTAAATTACATTTTTAGTAAGATTTAGAAAAAAATGCCTTTTGCTTGTCCAAATCTCAAATTATTTATATGCAAATTTTAGTGCCCATGTAACATACAAAAGTGAAGAAAATAAAAAAATTTAAAAACATCTTTTTTTTATAAGGCTTGATGTCCTTGGATATCAACTTTAAGATAAAATGGGGAGTTTGTTGGGTTTTTTTAAAATTCAGAATTAGAAATCCTATTCTGAAAACTTGAAATAAAGTTTCTGGGAATAAGGCCTGAGAATCATTAATTTTTAAATTATGTTTTTATTGATTTTAGAGAGAGGAAGAGAGAGGGACACAGAGATAGAAACATCAATAAGAGAGAAATATCCACCGGCTGCCTCCTGCAACACCCTACTGAGGATTGAGCCTGAAATCCAGGCATGTGCCCTGACAGAGGAACTCACTAGTGATCTCTTGATACATGGGTCAATGCTCAACCACTGAGCCACACTGGCTGGAGCCACACTGGCTGGAGCCACAGTGGGTAGAATTTTTGAAAGCTCCATAGGTGATCTGCTATACTTTTAATTGCATAATCTAAGTAGAGAACTAGCAATAAAAAAAAAAATTAAGCTACTATGGTAATGTTAGGCTACACCTGATATACTCTAAAAATCTAAAATCACATTTTGTATATTCTTGGGGTCATGTTTCAGGATGTCTATAGTTAACTCCTGAGCAACATGGTTTTGAACTGCCCAAGTCCACTGTTTTGCACAGTTTTTCAATAAATACAGTGAATGTATTTTTCTTCCTTATGATTTTTCTTAATAACATTTCTTTTCTCTAGCTCACTTTTTTTTTAAAGACTACAATATAAAACATTCAAAATATGTATGAATAAATAGTTTGTTATTGGTAAGATTTCCAGTCAACAGTGACTATTTGTAATTAAATTTTGGGGAGTCAAAAGTTACATGCATGTATTTTACTGAACCAGCAGGTCAGCACCTCTGACCCCCATGTTGTTCAAGGGTCAACTGTATACCATACAACCAGATCCAACTTCTTCTACCCTTTGAACTTTATACATTTTTATGTATTCATGTTAAACATAGGTATATTCAAGCAGCTATGTTATATTTAATTTAAGAGTTTTCCTTGAGACATTTTAAGTTGGATTTTCTGGTAAAAAAATATAAATATGCAATTTGCACATTTCCTTTATTGGCTAAAGGTGACTAGATTATTAGCATTCTCTAGAATTAGCAATAAGCCAGTGTTTATAAATAATGAAATAGCAGGGTTGACACAGACTTTTTTATTGCACAATTGAAGAAACTCTGAGAGAATAATGCAAAACAAAACACTTACTTCAGCACTGGAGTCAGACAGTCCAAAAGCCAGCCTCCTACCGAGGAGTGCAATGTTAGCCCTTCCTCCTTTTGCCTCTGTCTGTTTTTCCTCTCGCCAGTTTCTATTGTTTGATTACAAGGCAGATATTTTAGAGTTTCCTTACTGTCTTTCAACTCTAAAATTAATTTATCCATTCATTGAATAACTACTACTTGAGGTTTAGATCTAGGCACAATAGGTAGAGAGGTAATCAAACTGACAAAAGCTTTGCCCTCTTTAAAGCAGATAATACGTAAATACATGGAATATATCATGATAGAGTTAAAGAGAAAAAAAATAAAGCAGAGGAGTGAGATATGGAGTATTATAGAAGAGTGTGGAAAGGGCCAATCCTCTGGCCAGGGAAAACAAGTAAGTGATTTTTACTTCAGGAAAGTGAGGGAGGAGATCTTCTGACATATGCCAGAGCATCCTAGGTACAAAGTAGAAGGAACTAAACGTACAAAGGCCCAGAGTGGAATACCCCCCACCCCAAGGAATGTTCCAAGAATGTGAATTTTACCCTAGAATTTTCAGACAGCCCTAACTTACAAACTAAGTATATGTTTTTTACAAAAAGCATGCTTCCATGTGTATTATTTATTATTTATTATTATTATTATTATTAATTACTGGCATAGGATTTTTCCTTTTGTTAAATGTATTGCTTAAACCTACTTAATATTTCAATTTCTAATTAGCCTTTATCAAGAGAATACCACTATGGCAACAATTTCGGTTACATAGTAGCATTCAAGCCATTTGATGGGGAAGAATGGAAAAAAGTTACAGTTACGAATCCAGATATTGGACGATATGTCCATAAAGATGAGACCATGCGGCCTTTTACTGCGTTTCAAGTCAAAGTGAAGGCCTTCAACAACAAAGGAGATGGACCATACAGCCTCATAGCAGTCATTAATTCAGCGCAAGACGGTAGGTAAAACCAGACCTTACTGTCACAACAAGGGGTGGAACCTCCTTCTCTGGTAGGCATTTCATTTGCTGTCTTTTGGACCTTACTCATTAAGATATATTTTATGACACTATAGATGTAGTAAATGAGTATTATTTTAAGCCAAATAAAATGTCAATTTCTCCACACTAATGACAATAATGTTGCAAAATATTTTTCTGTTTTTCTTTTTTTATCATGTTTATAGTAGTTAGGATATCTCCATGAAAATAGTTGGCTTAGAAAGGTTAAGGAGAGGTGGGGTAGATAAGATATCAACCAAAGGACTTGTATGCATGCATATAAGCATATCCAATGAACATAAGACACTGGGGGACATAAAAATTTAAAAAAGAAAAGAGCTGGCTTAGACTCCTGTTCCTGGCCCTCTGGTAATAATTTTATAATAGAAATTCTCCATACTTAATTAGAAATTTAGTATGTCTGTGCATTCATGAAATTTTCTATTTAGAAATTCTTTAACATTTTTTTTCTTTGGTAAAATTTTCCCCCTTTTAAATAAATTTGCATAATTGTAGCATTTATATAACTTTTTGTTATTAGAGTAGAATGCTAGAATTTTATTAAAGGGAATCTATGCATAATTCTCTGCTAAAAGAGTCAGAAAGCTGGTTGAATTTTTTTTCTTGAAAAGATAAAAAATTAGAAGTCTCGTTAAGGGTAAAAATACAAATACTGGCTCTAGTTAATATGTACATATTGAAATCATCTCATGTAAGCAAATCACATATGTATGTATGTGCATCTGTATAAACACACATACTTCTTTAAGTTAGTTAACTAAACACATAGGAAGAACAAAATCAGAAATTATTTAAGTTTATAATCAATTCAGGACTTTTTAGTCCTGAGT
>PVJN01061439.1:0-11291 GCA_004026805.1 Lasiurus borealis
GCCCCTCTTTCTCCTTTTCTTCCTCCTCCTCCTCCTCCTCCTCCTCCTCCCCCTGGCCTATCTCCCCCACCCAAACCTCCCGCTTTGCTTTTCCGGTCTTCTCTTTTTTTTGTTGTTCCCTTTCTTCTTCTTGGGCAGATCAATATGATGTCAAGAGCTACATGTCCTGCTGAAATTCACCACTCCCACCTCCCGACTCGAGGGAATCGAGTCACGAGTGTACCTGGGGGCTTGGGGATGGAGAGGGAGAGAGTCAGAGAAAAAAAAAAAAAAAACAAGCTAAAGTGTGTCTGCCCTAACTGCTGAAATGGGCTGTGATGGGTCTGGACCCTGGTCAGTTTTTGTTTTTGTTAACCCTCCCCTGAGGATATCGTGCCATGGATTTTTAGAGCGAGTTGGGAGAGTGGAAGGAAGGAGGAGAGAGAACGAGAGAGGCACATCTCCACGGAGCCAAAGCGGCTAAGGGCTGGGCCCCTGTCATTCTAATGCGGCCAAACAGCACACCCTTTAAAGTCTCTCTGTGGTTCCATCTCCCAGGAGCACAGGGGCCTTTCCTTCATAAACGCTGCCCTGGGCAGCTCTGTCCAGGAGCTCAGAAAGCCTGGACCTCCCTTTATTTATTTATTTATTTATTTATTTATTTATTTATTTATCTATCTATCTATCTATCTATCTATTTAGTGCTTCTCTTATTTTTAGTTCAATCTATCTATCTATCTATCTATCTATCTATCATCTATCTATTTAGTGCTTCTCTTATTTTTAGTTCAATTATTCAATGCCAAGTGTATAAGTAGCTTTAACAGGGATCCCTTTCCTCCTTTGAGTCACATGTAATTGCAAACACGTATGTGGTAGGCAGTCAGACAGACATGAGCAGAGCAAAGACAATGGGCCAGGTAGAGAGAACATAACCAGGACAGAAAGCCAGATGCATACGAAGCAGCAACACTGAGGGAACAAGGACCCCATGAGGTAGACCTCCCCTCCTCATACGGAAAGTGGACAAGAGGACCCGAGAGTAGCCCTTACGCCGTAAGCCCCAGGACGGTAAGGTGCTGACCTGCATCCAATCCAGCTAGATCTCCGTGGTGGTTCAGGTCCAGAAAAGCAACAGAACCAGGCAAGCTGACCTCAGAACCAGTTGCATTGACTAATGACCCTCTGCCCGGGTGACAAGCAACCAGTGGAGACCGCAATCAGTGGAGACCACAACTCTAAAAGGGCACACCTAGGAAGCTGGTGAATATTCTATTGAGATTCTCACCTGGGACCTCCCCTGAAATCCCCACCCTTAAAAATCCCAAGGACAGCCCAGGCCGGTTTGGCTCAGTGGATAGAGCGTCGGCCTACAGACTGAAGGGTCCCAGGTTCGATTCTGGTCAGGGGCATGTACCTTGGTTGCGGGCACATCTCCAGTGTGGGGTGTGCAGGAAGCAGCTGATCGATGTCTCTCTCTCATCGATGTTTCTGACTTTCTATCCCTCTCTCTTCCTCTCTGTAAAAAATCAATGAAATATATATTTAAAAAAAAAATCCCAAGGACAGAGGACCAGGAACTGAGTGCTCTCCCTCTCTCTCCACTCCCCCCCCACCTCCCCTAGGTGAGTTACTCTTACCCTTGGCTCTCTGAAGCTCCAGGGCCCTTCTTTTGCCTCTGTAACTTGTTTCTTGAGTCCATTTCTTCTACCGCTCACTTCTACCTCTGTGACTTTCTTAAAAAAAGCTTTCTCTTATAGCTTGAGTCTTGGCTCTGAATTCTTTCCTAGTCAGAACTCAAGTACCAAGGTTGCTGAACCAAGGTCTGATCTGACTCCACCAGTCTAAATCCTGGTGCTGTTCTCACCTCCGCCAACACATAGACACACACACACATACACACACACACACACACACCTTGGGAAATCCATACCGATATACAGGTGGGTTTTTCTAAATGTGGCAATATCTCTTTTTAACATCAAAATGACTCACTGCTTGAGAGACCCTTCGCACTGATAAATTTTACACTCTTTTCATGGTAGAGAAAGCTGAAAAGTAAGAGAAAAAGAAGTCATGCTTACTAATGATACAATAAATGGAATATAGTAACTATAAAGAGGCACTAAAAGAAGCCATAACAATCATGAAATTAGATTAATATAGAGAAATCTAATTTATAGATTTCAAAGGTACTCTCTGTTTTTATTCTTTATTGGTGTGTTTTGCAGACACTACTTAATCCTCACAGCAATCCTAAAATATGGGTGTAATTACCCCATAAATGATTAGAAGGAGCCTGGCTAAGTTAAAACCGCTGGGAAGTGTCTCCACTGGAATGTGAACCCAGTTTGTTTTGACTCAAATGTTATCCGCATTTTACAGAATGTTTGAAGCATAGAAAGGTGATTTACTAAAATACATTTTGTGAAAAAAGCTACATCTTCTAACACTCCAGTGCTTAATTTTTATTACCCTTCAGCTAAATTACCAAAATGTTATTTCAGCCTTACCTAATCGACAAAGAATTATAATGACTTACAAAAAGTCTCTTTTTCTTTCTTCTTATTCCCCCATGCATGTAGTCCTCAGTTCCTTCATAAGGAGTCATGTGCATACATTTCTTCTGACTAACATAATAACAAATGTTGGTGGGGAGGGAAATCCTTGGGAATAATCCCTACATATTTGTATGAACAGGAAATTCCATAAACTCATATGCCTCATCTTAACGTTTCAATTTAAACTTTTTAAGCTAGTTTCTGTCTTCTAATTTGCACTAACATTTAAAACAAGAAAAGTTTGTTTTGGAAGGTACTAATATACCCTATACGGTGTCCCCCCATCTATCCGGTGAAATCTTTTTCCCCACCTTGCCGGTGAAACTTGTTTTTTTTCCGCTCTAGGCAAAGCCGTCTCCTCCAGAGGTCCGTTGCGGTGCCAGATGGGAATAACCCCCGTCCCACGTCGTTCAGGGTTCCAGCTCTGGAAGAGGGACCACACGCAAATGAAAGAGATGAGACAAGAAATAATTTGGAAATATTGGAGGACCGGGCTGGAGCCCGGCTCAAAAGAAAGGATTCCACCTTCTGGCCTCACCACCCTTCCATTCCATTTGGGATACACCTATATCCCTTAGGCAGGCAATTTCCAGGAACAGGCAGACTATCTTATCAAGTAAAGATTGACTTGTCTGTCTGGTGGGGAAGTTGCTTCAGCCACTATTGTCTCAACTAGACAGTAGTTGCATAGCTCTGACCTTTGCCATAGTTCAAGGGTCACCAGCCTTCTGGCTCCTTGTCCACACCTCTCTGTTAGTGAAGACAATAGGCAGTTTCCACACTTGCAGTTCAGAAACACCTTAGTAACAATAGAAAGTAAGTTGGTTTAATTTGTTTATAGCACCTCTAGCCTGAAAGTTGAAAATAAAGAGAATTAATTTAATTTTTTTAATTAAGGATTTATTAATTAAAACTTTTAAGATTATTCAGTTATGAGTTCTGCATCCAGCACAGAAAGAGAGATGATCCAGTTCTTGGAGTAGAGGGGCTGCAGATTGAGAAATAAAAGAAAGAGAGACAAGACACAGAGATAGAAGGCAAAAGCTGGGGCCAGGTGGACCGCTGCCCTCTTCAGATGGAGAGACAGTGACCCAGAGCTGAGGCAGTGTGTTTATTTTATACCCCCAAATATCAGAAAGTTTCACCAAAAGTCAAGATAAAGGAGATTATTTGTATTCTTGAGTAGTGCATTCATAGTTTTACATTGGATTTACATATCAAAACCCACTTCCCTACACCTGGGCAAAGAGGAGAGTCAATGCTGAGAACACATCTGCCTTTTTGGTAAGATGTGTAAGCAAGACTCGGCTTTGCCTGTCATCTTGGGTTCAGCTGAAAATCATTAAATCAGAATGCTCATGTGCCTTCCCAGATGCTCTCTACAACTCATACCTTTTTTTTGTTTTTAAACTACTATAATAAAAGTAAAATTAAAACATCAAGAACAAAGCTCTAATATTAAAACAATTGCAAACAATGCCAATGAAAAACCAAACTACTTAAATGTTATCCTTTTAAAACTTGAACATCAAGAGCAAAATGCCGCCCTAACTGGTTTGGCTCCGTGGATAGAGCATCAGCCTGTGGACTGAAAGGTCCCAGTTTTGATTCTGGTCAAGGGCATGTACCTTGGTTGCAGGCACATCCCCAGTAGGAGGTGTACAGAAGGCAGCTGATGGATGTTTCTCTCTCATTGATGTTTCTAGCTCTCTATCCCTCTCCCTTTCTCTCTGTAAAAAAATCAATAAAATATATTTTTTAAAAAAGAGTAAAATGCCAAAACCGGTTTGGCTCAGTGGAGAGAGTGTCGGCCTGTGGAGTGAAGGATCCCGGGTTCGATTCCGGTCGGGGGCATGTATCCTGGTTGCGTGCACATCCCCTTAGGGGCGTGCAAGAGGCAGCTGATCAATGTCTCTCTCTCATCCATGTTTCTAACTCTCTATCCCTCTCCCTTTCTCTCTGTAAAAAAATCAATAAAATATATTTTTTTTAAAAAGAGTAAAATGCTGGCTGTAAAATAACAAAACAATGCCAATGCAAAACAGCCATAAGAGAGACATCAAAACTGCAGACATGTTGACATTTTTAGCGACTAAGTAAGTTTCTTTTGTTGCTGGTGTATATTTACTCAGAATCCTCGGACTTGACTACGCAAGACTTTACAGCAGACTGGCAGCGAACCAGTGCTGGCAAAGGCAGAGACATGGTTGAAGAAGTAGCTTCCACTTCTTGCTTTCCACAATCTGCTGGGTTTCAGTCGTTAACTTCTTCAGCGGACCCCATGTTGGCACCTCAGTCCCTTGTGTAGCTTCCCGTTTTCTTCTTCTTCCACTTTGCTCTCGTTGGGGCAGCTCTCGGTCCTTTTGAGTGAAGGGACAAGGAGCTTCTCTGGGTCCATTGCGGTGATGGACGAAACGCTCTGTCACCAAAACTGGCTGCACTGCTCCTGCTGGAAAGATACAAAACGCAAGCTCTTCCCCATATTATTACTGAATCTGATAAAAACTCTTGTCTGGTTTGTACTTCCTTACACTTGGCTAACTCTGGAGGCTATTTTACAGAAGGCCCGATGGCTTTCGGCTGCTGTACAACCCTGTGCATCGCAACTCAAAAAACTTAAAGTATAAAGAGCATGACTGAGTTTGTTTTGAGGTGACACATAACATCCTTCTCCCCATTTTTGTTTTAGTAAATGATTTTAAGAGTACGATTGGCTCTTTCCACAATTGAGTGACATCCATTTTGCCAGATTTGATTAGATTTAAGCCCTCGGGAATTTACCCCTAAAGTTGGCACAGAGAGGTGGTAACACACTGAGGACATTGCTTAACATGGAAATTGTTGCTCTCAAATAACCTTTTGAAGGCTGAAAAATAAATGAAAAAGTTTCTCCAAATTAGGGTGCCCTAGAGTAGCTGTTTCAATAATTTTGGCCATACTTACCACATAAGCACTATCACTATAGGTTGATGGGCTCTGTAGCAAAATCTGTTAAGGTGTAAATAAGAGCTTGTATTTCTACTGAAATATAAGGGATCTGAAGGATCTTTGCTCCTCTGATGCAGTAGATCCAGCCTTTCCAGAACCGGATCCATCTGTAAAAATGGTTAATGCCTGAGGTACAACATCTTTTTTAATGTGGCAGCTAATACCATTCCCTGTGTTAGAAGTAAGGCAAAGCCCCCCAAGTCAGCAGTCTTGGTAGAACACAAAACATCAAACATTTTTTTAAAATATATTTTATTGATTTTTTACAGAGAGGAAGGGAGAGGGATAGAAAGTTAGAAACGTGGATGAGAGAGAGACATCAATCAGCTGCCTCCTGCACGCCCCACCTCTGGGGATGTGCCCGAAACCCAGGTACATGCCCTTGACCGGAATCGAATCCAGGACCCTTTAGTCCACAGACCAACGCTCTATCCACTGAGCCAAACCAGTTTTGGCAAAAAACATCAA
Organism: Lasiurus borealis; assembly: GCA_004026805.1. Classification (NCBI taxonomy): domain Eukaryota; kingdom Metazoa; phylum Chordata; class Mammalia; order Chiroptera; family Vespertilionidae; genus Lasiurus; species Lasiurus borealis. Next base: position 5,997 of record PVJN01061439.1, read on the forward strand.
ACATTTTGATTTCTATGTAGAAGGGTGCGCACACATGGTCTGGAAGCGCACGTACACACTGACCTTCTTTGCCCTTGGTCTTGGGAAACCTGCAATGACGTACAGCTGCTGACTGCTAGCATGGCAAGGCGTCTTCACCATCTTTATTTCTGGGCTATTTCGCCTCTGTTCTCGGGGGCCACTGCTTTTTCTGTGGCTGGAGCAGTCCTTCAGTTCCTCTCTGGGATCCGTTGTTGCAGGAATTCACAGGAGTTTGGAGTTTTCTGGAAATGTACAAAAATATTCTCAACCAAAGGTTAATAAAGGAATCTTTTCTATAAATTAAATGGAATCCTTTTAATGTCTATTCAAACGATTTTTCTTTGGCTTATTTTGACACCATAAGATTTTATGGGTGTCTTGTTATCAGCATTATAAATAAATTTTTAAAGTAAAAAATTTTAAAGCAATTAAGGCTTGATGGAATTTACTTACAGGATATTTTTTTCTCACAGGATATTATTCTACTATCCCCCCATTTTTTGCTTTTATTATTATGAGGCTTTTGTAAAAATGTTTAATGCAGTCTTGATAACTTTATTTTTGCACAGAAATATGACTGCTTTGGATTCATTGCATGTTAAGCAATTTTACTATGAGATGAACTATCAGTAAAAAATTTTAGTTAATACTTCAGGAACAGATTTTGTCCAGTACAATTAAGTTTTTATTTTTGAATATTCATTTATTTCAATTACTCAATTTAAATTAATCTGAAATAAAGTTCTAAATTATGGACAATAGGTGACATTAAGTAAGTTTCCTGCAATTAGTCTTTGAGTAACTTTACATAAACTTTGTCAGAGAGGCAAAAACACAAATTATTTACTTCAGCTTATGAGGCCAAATATATTGACTTTTCATTACAGGCCTTCAGATGTTTGAAGGAAAACTCCACTATTTTACTATCAAATTTAATATTTTAACCACAATCTTAGTTTACACTGTCAATATTAGTGAAAGAGATTTCCAAATTTTCAAATTTCTCCTTTTTATTAAGCTAGAATTCTATTTTTAAAGAGAATCCCCTTAGGCTTATTTGCATATACAGAGGGATCGTGGGAGGTCTCAGTAACTTTCTTAGAAGACTTCATTAATTTGCTTACAAAGACATTGGCTTATTCAAAGGGAGGGGTTGGCCTTTGCTGTTTCAAGATGGCGGCCCCCATGGGAGCAGCAAGCCATGAGGCCAGCTAGGCGGCTGCCAAGTCAGGCAGTCCTCATGGTGGCTTTTAAACTGTCCTTTCACAAAAAAGATGGTTTGCTTATTCTCAATAAATAAGGGGAAAGCAAACCAAAATCACTAAAAGAGTCAAAATTATACAGTAGACAAACAAATTTCATGAGCTGTTTCTGGTGGCTTTATTAGAATTTAATTATTTGTAAAAATATTGTCTTCTTATAGCTTAATTTATATGAGACCTTGATTATACTTTAGAAAGCTAATTTATAAAGCAATTTAAGTAGGTATTTTTATTAAAAAAGCAAAGCAAGGAAATTTAGTAAACTTATAGGAAATATATTGTTACTTTATTTTGCCCTTCTCAGAGACCAAAACTTTCATAACATTTAATGTATGTATATAAGTAAAATATAATTATTAATTTTTATTGGATAAAGCTTTCCATGCAATTTCAAGTACCAATCGATTTAATTAAAAAATACTTCTTTTAAGAGAGAACAGACTTTGGGAAAACATTTCAAGGTCCGTGAAATGTCTGAAAGTTATTCTCAAAGTCTTAAAATATACTTGGAGAGATCAAATATATATATAATTTAAAGATTATAGACTTAAATTATCTTAAAGAATATCAATTAAATATAAACTGGTTTTTGTATTAAAGAATTTGGTTGAGATTACAGAATTAATCCTCTTTTTAATTAGACCAAGAAGTAACATATATTGAATTTCTAATTATTTCAGAGAAAACACAAAAATTATTTTCTCAAGGATAAATTTCTATACTCTAGGCCAGTGGTCAGCAAACTTATTGATCAACAGAGCTAAATATCAATAGTATAATGATTGAAATTTCTTTTGAGAGACAATTTTTTTTAAATTTAAACTTCTTCTAAAGCCACTTCTTCAAAATAGACTCACCCAAGCCATGGTATTTTGTGGAAGAGCCACATTCAAGGGGCCAAAGAGCCACATGTGGCTCATGAGCTGCTGTTTGCTGACCTCTACTCTCGACATTTAGTTACAGCAATTTCTCCCAATTTAATTTGAACCTTAAATTTATAGAGCTCCAAATTTTAGGTAGCAAGTTAAATACTTAGCATTTCTCATATCAATAATACTTTTACATTTTTAAGGATACATTTCAAATAAAATACAAGGCATATTCAATGAATAGATTAAATTCTACCCTCTAGACTTCATAAAAGGCATACTCAGATCAACATTTCAGTATTATATCATTTCAATATATTTAGATATAAGTTTTTATCCTTTGATTTAATAAACTTAAAAGTTTTTAAGTTTCCAACGGACAGGCTTGGTCCAGAAGCTTGACTTTAAGAAGGACCATAGTTTTTCCAGCTGGTGAAGTCCAGAAGCAAACCTGTAGCTATTCAAATGCAAACTTGCTATCTACTTTCTGCTGGTTGCTTGTTTCTGGGTGGAAAATTTTAAAAGAGCCATTTATTTTTATTTTTATTTTTTGAGATTGCTTTGGGAAGCCAGCCTGTATTTTTTCCCCAGGTCAAATCTGCCATCTTTAAGCATGGTGAAGATGAGACCTTTCAAAATGGCTTTCTTGAGGAGTGGGTGTCCATATTGGATCACTACATGTCTCCCTTCCCCCACCTCCTCTTGTTTTTTGGGGAAATTCAGTAATGGTCTGGCGTCTACTGTTTTTTATTTTATTTTATTAAGGAAAAAAAAGATTACTTTAAGATAAAGAATTATTGGCAGTTACAGAGAAATCCCTTTAATCCTTTCTTACTTAGTTCAGCCTAATACAAGCAGTTTGAGCCTCCAACAAAATTAAATATGAAGTCACCTTCAGCCAAGCACCAGCATCCAGCCATGAAGGCTGGACAGCTGTGAGCAAAACCTTTCTTATCCCGCTCACAGGGATGCTTGTCCCGCTCTCCCTCAAACTCTAGCTCCTGCTCATAATTACTAGATGAATCTTTATCAGATGGGCTTTTGACTATGGTTGCAGGAGGGACACATGGAGGAAGAGGAGGAAGATGGTAAACTTAGAGATTCGCACCCCTCCACTGTAGGCTGTAAAATCATGGCCACACCCTGCTTAGACATTCTTAAACTCTCCTGCGCTGGATCAAGACAATCATAAATCAGAGTAGGAATAGGAATCTTCTCTGGACCTTCTGCTGAGTATGGGTCACGCAACTGCTTTCTGTCCTTTTCCCACATTTCATCAACAAAACTTAAGAAATCAAGAATCTGAATACACTTAAGAGAGCTTCCTTGAGCTTTGACCATAGTTTTAAACATTTGAGAGTAGAGCTCTCTTTCCTGAGACCCTGAATTACCCATGTTTTATTCCCAGTTAACACAACTTGCAACAATCTGCTCCTTATCTATTCATTTAATCAGTGGCGCATATACTTCTTGGAGTGATCCCCTCGTCTCTTGACTCTGTACTCTCTAGTTCTTCAAGTAGAGGGGCTGAGGATTGAGAAATAAAAGAAAGAGACAAGACACAGAGATAGAAGGAAAAAGCTGGGACTGGGTGGACTGCTACTCTCTTCTGCTGGAGAGACAGTGACCCAGAGCTGATGCAGCATGTTTATTTTATATCCCCACATACCAGGAAGTTTCACCAAAAGTCAAGACAAAGGAGGTTATTTGCATTCTTGAGTAGGCCTGAGCATTCGTAGTGCTACACTGGATTTATATATCAAAACCCACTCCCCGACACCTGGGCAAAGACAAGAGTCAATGCTGAAAACACACCTGCCTTTTTGGTAAGATGTGTAAGCAAGACTGGGCTTTGCCTGTCACTTTTGGTTCAGCTGACAATAATTAAGGAAGAATGCTCAGGTACTCTCTACATTTGTGGACCTAAAGAAGAAAAATATCTTTGACATAAACCCTGAGAAAAAATTTGTGTACCGAGAGGACTTCCCATGGTCGGGTTGTTATTGGTGGGGAGTGCTGGTGGAAATGGGTTTCTTGCGATACCTGAGAAAAGGAATTTTCTGAGATTTGCAAGGGAGGATGAGATGTAGAAAGCTTTATTTCTGTGGAATTACACCCTTGAGTTTCTAAGGTTCCTTATCCCTCTATCCTATCTATAGGATTATGTCGGAAATCAAACATTATTCTCACTAAATGGATGTAAACAGGAAGCCAGAAGGCTGGTCAACCGTAACTGCTCTGAAAGGTCAGAGCTAATTACTCGCTGTTTAAATGAAAACATTGTTAGCTGAAGCAGCCTCTACCTGTTTGTTTCATGTTAATTTCTGTTTTGTTATTTCCTGCCTAAAGGCTAGGGGTGTGTCCCAAAGCTTTACTTAATAAAAGGGAGAAAAAGGCCAGAGCAAGTGGTAGTCCTTTCCACTATAGGAAGGCTCCCGCCTGCCCCCCCCCCCCAATATCGCCAAATTAATGTTTTCTTTTCTCTCATTTTGTTTGCGTGCGGCCTCCTTCAGAACCCGAACCCTGAAGCGAGAACCCTGAACCACAAGGGACGTGGAAAGGGGCTCCCACAGGATTATGTGTTACCAAATTTTTACGGGCTTGCATTGGCCCTGACCCGTCTGGCCAATGATCTCTGTTCAAAGCAAGGGATGATGGGCTGGGTAGAGAACATAACTGATTTGATTGACAGGCATCTTCCCTATGTCATCCCCACTTTACTGTGCATGTATCAATCTCCCTTGTGTTGGATTCTTCCTCCCAGTGATCTGTGGGGACTGGGCTGGTGATTAAATAGGGAGTGTGAAATTCTAGCTTCCTTGTGAAGCTGACCAAATGGGAGTGTTTATAATGGCTGGCTTCCCTTTTGCTCCTTTCCTATCCCATATAATAAAGAGGTAATATGCAAATTAGCCCTCACGCCCTCACAAGATGGCTGCCTACAACCAGGCTGGCACTGGGGGGAAGAGGGTTAATGAGGGATAACCAAATGACTGAACAAGTTTACAAGCAGGCTGTGTGGGGTGACCAGGCTGGAGGGGGGGGGGCTGTAAGGGGCAAGAGGGCAGTTGGAGGCAACCAGGTCAGCAGGGGGAGCAGTTAGAGGTGACCAGGCCAGCAGAGGGGGACAGTTGGGGGCAACC
>PVJN01061440.1:0-11290 GCA_004026805.1 Lasiurus borealis
CCAGCATAGCTGTGCCTTTCAAACGGGCCTTTAACAAGGAGCAGTCGGCACAATGAGCTCTGACCACCTGAGGCGGAGGGACAGAGTAGAGGTTTTCTTTCTTGTGAATAAATTTTAAATAAAAATGTAGGCCAGTATGTTCATCAAGAGGATATCTATGTGATTCGACTCTGTTTACATTATTGATGTGTGTTTTTTTTTCATTTTCCTTCAGTTTTATTGAAATATAATTGACATATAACTATGTAATAGTTTCAGGTGCAGAATATGACTTGATATTTGTCTATATTATGAAATGGTCATGATAATGAGTCTACTTAGCATGTATGACTGCACAGAGTTACAATTTTTTTATTGTGATAACTTTTGAAATCTATTCTTTTAATAATTCCCAAATATACAATGCAGCAATTTTTATTATAGTCATCATGTTGAATTTTGAATCACCAAGACTTACTTAATTTATAACAGGAAGTTTGTACCTTTTGATACCCTTCACTTATTTCCCTCAACTTCCTATCCCTCCCTTACAACTAGCAATCTGTTCTGTTTCTCTTAGTTTATTATTATTATTTTTTAATATAACTGAGATAACAGAGAATTTGTCTTTTTCTGTCTGACTTACTTCACTTAAGCATAAAGCTCTAAAGTTTCACCCATATTGTCACAAATGGCAGAATTTTCTTATTGTTATATGGCTGAATGATGTTATATATGTAATAATAATGTGTATGTCATGTTTTCCTTATCCATTTATATGTTGATGAAGACTTAGCTTCCTTCCATGTCTTGGTTATTATAAGTAATGCTCTTTTAGATACTGATTTAATTATTAGATACATTTCCAGAAACAGAATTGCTGAATCATAGAGTGGTTTTATTTTTTAATATTTAGAGAAACTTCTATACTATTTTCCATAGTGACTGTACCAATTTATATTTTCACCAATAGAGTGCTAACATAGTTTGAAATCTATATCATCTGCTATGATAAGTTCCTGAATATCTTCAGTCACTCATTCATTCAGTCACTCAAACATTTGCTGAACATCTACTTTATACACGGTCCTGTTCATAACAAGCTGCCTGACCACAGACACACAGCGAATAACAATAATACAATCAGATGCTACCAGTTCAGGACTCAGAGAAGGATACAGCAAAAGGGGCTAAAGTGATCAGAAAGATGGAAAATGCTGGTAATTAAAATAAAACACAATTTTTCTTAGAATTGTTATTAACTAAAATTATTCACTTATTTACATTGGAAACCAGAAGTAAAATCAGTTAGCATGTCTATGGAGATTTCCCCCTCTGGCTAATTCCTCCCAGGAACATTAGATTCAGTTTCTGACATACTGTTTTCTATGCAACATGCACTTACCACGTGATCTTGCAGCAATTCTTAAAAGTGTGCCCCACCATTGTCTCTGATAATTGCCTCAAAGTCACTGGCAATGATACATCTTTTTCTGTTGTTAAAATAGAAAGGGATTTTATTTCAGTCAGCTTCAAATAATTGGAAAACAATCAAGAGATCAAATCATCTTAAAGCAACCTCTTTCATTGAGTTGTTCCTTAATGGAGTCTTTACCACATTCGAAGATGAAACTTCCCAGGTATTGCAAATATGCAGTAAGTAACAAGGCATCTAAGTTCCCTGATGAGGTCACTTTAATGGAGTTCAGTTTTGCCTTCTTACTCTTTCTTATTCACAACAACAAAAAATGCAAAACGAAGATCTTGTGTAACACATATCTTTTGGGATTCCAAGCATGCCATTAGCGCTGGAGAAATGCTCTGGCTTAAAACCACTCAAGAGATAGAATTTTGTGGTTAGTTCAACCACAGACCACCAGTGTCCTTAAATGCCAAGGTCTGTGTAGAGGTCAAGGTCAGGATAAAAAAAAAACAACATGGTTCAAGAAAGACAGAAATTCTTCCCCAAAGAGGAAGGTTGTTGATAGCAGTTCTTGATTGGTTTAAAAGCAACTGTAAAACTCCACAAATTAAATTTAGTGTTGTTGGGAGGAAATGTGAAAACAATATGAAAAACACAAAACCAGGAGGTTTAGAGTCTTCAATGATATTACAGTCTTACCAATTTGTAGGATTTACTTTAAATTTAAACTCACTTCAGTGAATAAATAAGCAAAAGAGGTGCCACCTATGTTCTCAAAATTCTCATCTATTAGAATAAGCCTCAAAATGACCATCTCTTTATGGTCAGAACTCCTACACATTTAAGACATCTCAAATCTGGATTTGTCTGATAGTCAAGAGCAAGTGTAATGTGTATATATATATATACATATATATATATATATATATATATATTTTTTTTTTACCACAAACTCTATTATTAATTTAATGACACAATTCACCCTCCATTGCTCCATTGTTGTGTCAGTGCCAGGAACTACTAAAATAATGGTTAGCATTGTTGATGTTAGCATAGCTAGTTTGCCTTTGATTAAAAGTGCATCATAGCTGGATGAAGCATTATAAGCATTTTATTTCCATCATTGTAATGGTCCTTTTTATGTTTTCCATCTGTTCTTACCAAAGTTTGTTGGTTTCTGTACCTGGAAACCCATTGAAACCTGCCAACATCTAAAATGAGAGAAATTCAGCGGTGAGTATGCATAGCTGGCAGTGCTGCCTGACCTAGGTCCTTCAGAAGGAGCTTAGCGGCCCTCAGGGCCTGGGACACAGGAGCTGGTCCCTCCATTCCTTGGCTTCTTCTGCCACCCTCTCTCAACCCCTTTCTCTTAACTTTCTTTCCTTTTGCTTCTTAAAAAAATCTTCTCAAAGGCAACCTGAGTTGCCTCTACTCTCACGTTGGGTCTGCCCAGTAGCCTTTGCTCATGTCATGTTAGAATTGAAACAAGACTGTGTGGTTAGAACACACAAGAATGGTGTGAAATATGACTATGGGATTTATCTAGATAATGTCCCCATATCATGGCTGAAAAGAAAAGGCTCAGAAAGCTTAAAAAAATACCTGAGACCCCCTAGAAAACTGCCATGTGACAGAGTGACATAGAGTTTTGTCCCTTTTTTCCTGATGAGGAGAAATGTGTGTCTGAGAATGGACAACAATAGTGAACTAATTATTTGCTTTAACAAAACATATGAAGGAAAATGTTATCTGGATTAGGAGGTCCAAATTATGGGATCTTACAAAAATACCTGTTTGGTTATTTTAGAATATGAATGGAAGTCACACTAGTATATGATTTGGTAGAAGTGCCACATTCATAAGTACAAAATGATTAATGAATTTACACAATTTATTCACTCAGCTTCTTAGACACTTTGGAGCATCTGAAAACAAAATACTTTCCTATGTATTAACACGTCAGAACATATACAGTTTAAAACACGAACAGGCATTGCACAAGAATATCCATTTTGCTCAGCATAGAAAAATTCTGGAATTAGTAGATTGCAAATGAATAATGCTCTATTATTAAAAAATATATTTTTATTTATTTTAGAGAGGAAGAGAGAGAGAGAAAGAGAGAAATGTCAGTGATGAGAGAGCATCATTAATTGGCTGTCTTCTGCACACTCCCTATTGTGGATGGAGCCTACTACCCAGGCATGTGCCCTGATGGAGAATCAAACAGTCAGAGGTTGTCATTCAACCACTGAGCCACACTGGTTGAGTGATAATGCTCCATTTTAATAAGAAAATGTATTTAACACTTCCTCTTTCTCCAGCATGGCTTTTTAAATCAGATGTAGTACAAGTAGAAACATGTCTGTGTTTATGTGTGGAAGCAAATACAGGTGTGGCATAAATTTTCACAGAAACACAAAGTCACTCTTAAAATATTCCTGTGAAACTTAGTTCTATGACTGCCTTGGAAAGTGACCATTAACCTGTGACTTGTCACCCAAAAGCTTCTCACATTCTCTCTGGGATCAGAAGTGGCACATGTGCTTCTCAGCTGTAGCTTTGCAGAGGATAAATATTAATTCAAGATATTTAGTTTAGTGCAAAGCATAATACCCATTTATGATCCCCAGAAGAATAATTTTTGAAGCCACGAAGAAGACTTGATCTTGCATATTCCATGAAGAACTTTTGAATGAATAAAATAAGATGTAGTATTAATGACTTAAAAAAATACGAATATCCTAGAAAACAATTTTATACAAAAAGTAGGTGTCATTGTCACAGAAATTGATGTGTAGAAAAATTATAATCTTGTCAAACTTTTATTCTCTAGAATCACTAGGCATGTGGCAGAGTAGTTCAGGATTCTTAACAAATGTCTATGCTTGATGAACATATTTTCATCTTAATAACAAAATTGGGAAAGATAAATTTGAAATATTAAAGAAAAGTATATATTTAATGCAGTATATTAAATAAATTTATTTCCTTTTCTAGATAAACCTTCACTTAATTAACTCATTAAAATCAGAGTGGGTTTTAAAGATAAACAACCATTTTTAAAAAGTGGCAATAATGTGATTTCATTTTTGTAAAATAGATAGAAATTAAGATCAATAGCAAACCTCCCAAAACCAGGAAAAAAGAGTATGTGTCCTTCAGATAAGGTAAAAGTATTTTTCTATATTATTTAAGTATTGACACAGGTTCCTGAGAAAAATATTTATATATATAAAAGACTCGCACATGCTCTCGCTGGTGCCATTCACCTGTGTGTGTTTGATCTGTCATTGTCAATCTTGAATTTGGTTGTTTTTGTTGACATTCTGAAACTGAAAGAAAGCAGCAAAGAAAAATTTTCCCATCAAGTTTCTTAATAGTATTACTTCTTTGGGAATGCCATGTCCCAGAATTTCTCCTTATGGAACACAAGTACAGGTGGCCAAGAGTATCCTCTGCCAATAGATTGGACTTATATGGATGACTCAAGGCACTTATTAAATCTTGGCAGAGCATAAATTACATAGGAGACAGACATGCAATGCACGAATCACATGCGGTTTATTTACCAGAGTCCTGGTGTTTTCCAGACCTTGGCAGGCCACCTGGAGATCCATGCTGACAGATATACACACGGGACGTTGGACGTTGCATCTGTGGCTTGGAGGTTTGTAGAGGTCTCTGCTTGTAGCTCATGGTTGGGACCCAGGGTCCATGACAGAGCACAGAGCTCGGGCAGGATGCAGGAAGGGGAGCAGAGAGCGACTGTCTATGAAAGGGCAGACAAGCGGCTCTAACCTCCTTCAGAGTGTGCTCTCTTTTATGTGCTCAAGCAGGTGTCTTCAGTGTGTCTTATCAGCGGGTCCCAGGAGTTCTGCTATCTGGTCTTACATGTGGGGTACAAACTTCTTTATCTATTCTTACATGTACATCTCTTTGAAGGGTGTTCACATTTCATTCCACTCTCTAATATGTCACACTAAATTCTTATTTTATATTTATATTTTATCCTTATTATTATTACTATAACATGCCATATCATAAATTGAAATTGAAAGTAGGTGCAATCATCATGCTACTGAGAAATCTTAATAGTAAATGGGGTCTTAAGAGTAATTGGTATGATACTTATTTTCAAAAGATTTCAACCTAACATAATCAAAGCTAAAGTATTATCAGGATCTGTGGAAGGAGAGGTTGCTCTGGTTCCAAGAATTGATTTGTCCCAGTCTGACATTGCCCTCTCACTTAAATTAATTTGAAGACAGTTTCCCGTGATACCAGCACTTGTGACGACTATTAATAAATCACAAGGACATACTCTAGACAGAGTAGGAATATTTCTACCTGAACCTGTTTTCAGACATGATCAGTTATATGTTGCTTTTTCTTGATTTGTAAGAGAGTGTGATGTTAAAGTAAAGTTAAAGTTATAAATACTTCATCACAAGGGAAATTAGTCAAGCATTCTGAAAGCGTTTTTACTCTTAATGTGATATACAGGGAGATATTAGAATAAGTTTAATCAATTTGTCAGTCAGTTTTATCAATGTTGTTTTTTATATCATGTTTTTATTGTTTTCATAATCATATCTTTGTTGTTGTTGTATAATGTTGTATTATTTATTTATTAATCAATTTATATATTATTTCATATACATTTGACTAATTTTCTTTAATCTCTGACACTTTCAGTATAGAGAAAGAGTGAATAGCAATATTAAAATATTTCTTCTAATTAATTTCCTTTCAATGTGCATGAATTCATGCACTGGACCACTACTTACTTATAATGAGAAAAAGTAAACAAAATAAAGGAAAAGTTAAATAAATAAAAAGTTATTTTTATTTAAAAATAAATAGTAAAAAAATATTGAAATATTTTATCCTATGGTTTTCTTTATGTGAGGAAATGTGTCAGAATTTTAATACCAAATAATAGAAAAGTACATTGTCTGAAGTAGTCAAAAATATCTCCTTAAAACATTTGTAAAATCAATAACTTATGAAATATGTTGTAAAAATTTAAAAAGATTAAAATATCTTCTTCCTTAAAGTTAGATAGAAATAAAGACACTTGTAAAATTATCCTTAAAAGTGAAAATAAATTTTAAGGTATTTTTTGGAAATTAACTTATTTGAATATCACTTAGCATTAAATGAAAGGAAGTTATTATACACCAACATCTTGTGAAGTTTAAGAAGCAAAGGATAACACAGTTCTTTTTCCCATTTCTTCTTATAAACTAATTTGAAAAAAACATAGTTTGAACTGAAAAGGAAAAAACAAATGATATTATTGGGTTAAGACCTTTTCCATTATATTATATTTTCAGGGAAAAATAATAGGTTCCTAATTTCCACTAAAATAATGTAAAATAAAATAAGTAGCAGGCAATGGCTTCTCTTAGTGAATCTCAGTGACTTGTGACATTGATATGTATGAATGTCATTACATGACATGTATGAACACATATCTTTACAGTTAGTTCTCACCTGTCAGTGATGATACTGTGGGTTGATGTAAAAAGTAGAAAGTTCTAAGACATACATTTTGATATAAGTTAAGGCTATTAAATTACTAGGTTTGGAAGACATTATTTGAGTGTCCTGAGGAGCAGAAATTGAAGGAAGTAGATCTGCATTTCCAAGAATAGAAACCACTCCTCAAGAGTGGAAAGATACCAACATGGTACCCAGTCATAAGGAAAGACCTCCTAATTACAGATCGCTGAGCCAGGGACTGACAGAGTATAATTAAGGACAGAATAATCTCACTCTTGTATAAAGTACAAATTAATAGGGCCACGTCTCCAAAACACAGTGAAGATTGAAAACCCCAGAGAAGGTCAATGGAGGCAGTTATAGGAATCGCCAGGGACAAGTTTCATTTAACTTGAACACAAGTAGCCTGTGGAGGCCGGTGAAATGATTAACATGTGCTTTTAATTAAATGGAAACTGTCAACTCACTCCCCAGATGGTGAACAGAAACAAACTAAAGATATAAAACTCTAAATATCAGTTTTATCTAACAAAACCCATAACTATATGTTATTTTTTTCTCTTATTTTTAAAATGACAAGAACTTTAATAATACCTCATGAAGAAAATAAATCAGATGTTTGTCAGATATTATCCACTAGTTTGTTCAAGTTATATTTCCATACAATTACTTTTCAATGTGAAAAGTAAAATCATTTCTAGTAACTCTTTGACCATTCATGTGCCTGTGCCATTTCCTGAATCTCAAACACAGATCTTAGATTTGGTGTGACCGATCAGATTGAAGCCACATTTGATCTCATGAAATTGGTCAGGCAGGAAGCTTTTTAAATCACAATAAAGTGCCTATTTTTCTTTGACATACCCAATGTGTTATTTAAAATAATTTTTATTTAGCTAGCAGAAGAACCCTTTTTTCACAGTGTGTTATTTAAAATAGCACTTCTAATTTGGACTTATGAATGTTGGATTGTTATGACACAGACCTTTTCTAAATCAACAATATGCAAAAAATAAAAAATAAAAGAATTTGCTGTCCCAAGAGAGCTCAAAGGGCCCATCATAAATGGCTCTCAATCTGAGCAGTAAAAGTACAATGATTTTACTGATGGGAAAAATGGAAGTAAAAATAGTTTGTGGTAGTATCTTGTCGCCTGGTAGAAAGGCTTTTTCTTACCATTATCTAACTGATTCATGCCTTTCTCAAGATCATGTAAGAAGTGATTGATAAAATGATAGCAAATCTCTACCCATTTCTCAATTCAATGAGATATCAGCTGAAACACTCCAAGTTGAACATGTATCCTGAAGATATGCAAGTTGTCTGTGATGTCTTTTAAGTTCTTTACTGTATTTTATGTAAACATTGACAGGATTTTCCTCAAAATTATTAAAAGCAATCTTTGAGAATACTTCCTCTCAGAGGGGAAAAAAAACCCTGGAGATTATAGTTATATCATCGATAGACATATATTTTAAAACTGATCTTTAATGTTAATGGAGGCAGGAAGTTATTGAATAATATGAACCTAAACCAAATAATGATAATAACTTATGCTTAATTGAAATCCTCATGAATATAAAGGAACATTTGGAGAATGGAAATGAGGAAGACTGAGGCATGGCCCCCACCCTGCTTGATTAGCTGCACAAAGATACTGATCATATCCCAATGAACTTGTAAAAACTTGATCCTATAATTCAAACAACAAGGGTCTTGCAGTGAACATGAGACCAAAAGTGCCATGGCCACTGGCAAGCACACGGAAGTCCTGTGGAGGGAATTCTTCAAGGCTCTCAAAAACTTTCCTAGTATTGCAACGAAATGGAAACCAAGTCCACAGCGACAGGCTGAGGGCCAGAGAAGAGATGTGTTTCATGCATTTGTACAAACATCTATACAGTCAGAAACAAGGCAGAATCAAGTTCAATGTAGGAAGTGGCCTTAATGGTATTGGAAGTTTGGTGGTTCAAAATGATGAATTTTAAAAAGCTTTTAATTAGCACTCCAGGAGAAAACAAAAGGGATGTCTTTGGATAACAGCATGAGGATTTCAGGTTGGAACATGGACAAGATGTTCAGAGATAAATGCCGAGGTGCTTTACCCACAGATATTCTGGACTTTCCTTCACCAGAGTTTTAAAACAACTACACAGTATTGAGGGGCTATGGCCCCATCAGAGCAAAGGGTTGGAAGGAAAATTGTTTTTGTTGTTCTCTACGATGTAAATATTTTATATTTAATATATGAATCTATTAACTATATGGAGGTTCCTGAGTTAACCACATGGTAGAAAATCAGGTGTGGTTTTCCTCTTGTGAAGATACTGGTGAGGCTGGTGACATTTTTATATCTGATATATGTTCAAGGAAGCATTCACAGATAAACAATGTAACAATGACATGGAAATTAGTGCTTTGTGTTCTAATTTTGTAATCTGCCATTGACTCTCCTCATCATGGGATGAGTCACAGAAGCTCAAGTGTAATATTACAGATTATTAACATCATTAAAGGTGAATGGGTGACACCGCTGCCTCATAGGTCCTTATAAAATAAAAATAGCAAAATTGACTCATTGTAAAGCTTTAAAATCATAATTCATTTAACTAACTAGGCAACAAAACGATGATAATGTAAATATAGAATCATTTCTGAAGAGGTGATAGAAAAAAATAATCGGTAAAAATTTATAAAACTGGTGCAAATTGGAGAAGCATTATAGCATGGAGGTGATGAACGCTGGCATTTGTGAGGTTGTACGCAATAGTTTCATTCCACGAGGAGCTCCAGGATTTTAGCAAGTGAATAGGAAATTAGCACAAACAAAACAGAAGTAAGAACAGCTAAGAAAAGATGAACTGGCCCCAAATTACCAAATTGACTGTAAATGAAGCATGTAGACAGTGGGACGAGTCCTGGGAGAGAGACATTTTAACACTGATATTTAACTGTCAAAGAGTTAAGTCTCTTTAAATTGCACACAATCAAGAAGCTACTTTGTTTGAGAAGCTAATTTTGCCTTTGCTTCTGATTCAGGAAGTGGTCGCACATCTGGAAGAAGAAATTAATGTCCACACAGGCCATGTTGCTGCACCATGTATTAGAGCAAGCAGAATTTGGGGATGGGGAGGGGATGGGCACATGAGTAGGTCACAGAAATTACTTTCTTGAATCTAACATATTATAATTGTTTTGACTTAATAAATCTTTATTGTTCATATTATTACATTTGTTCCTCTTTTTTCCCCCAATAGCTCCCCTCCACCCAGCTCCCACCCCTCCCTCTGCCCATTACTCTTCCCGCATTGTCCTCATCCATAGGTGTATGATTTTTGTCCAGTGTCTCCCTGCAACCTCCTCACCCCCTTCCCCCTGAGAATTGTCAGTCCACTCCCTTTCTATGCCTCTCATTCGATTATATTCACCAGCTTATTCTGTTCATCAGATTTTTTATTCACTTGATTTTTACATTCACTTGTTGATAGATATGTATTTGTTGTTCATAATTTTTATCTTTACCTTTTTCTTCTTTTTTTCTCTTCTTAAAGAGTACCTTTCAACATTTCATATAATACTGGTTTGGTGGTGATGAACTCCTTTAGCTTTTTCTTACCTGTGAAGCTCTTTATCTGACGTTCAATTCTGAATGATAGCTTTGCTGGGTAGAATAATCTTGGTTGTAGGTTCTTGCTATTCATCACTTTGAGTATTTCTTGCCACTCCCATCTGGCCTGCATAGTTTCTGTTGAGAAATCAGCTGACAGTCATATGGGTGTTTCCTTGTAGGTAATTAACTCTTCTTCTCTTGCTGCTTTTAATATTCTCTCTTTGTCTTTTGCTCTTGGTATTTTAATTATGATGTGTCTTGGTGTGGTCCTCTTTGGATTCCTTTTGTTTAGGGTTCTGTGTGCTTCCTACACTTGTAAGTCTATTTCTTTCACCAGGTGGGGGAAGTTTTTGGTCATTAGTTCTTCAAATAGGTTGTCAGTATCTTGCTCTCTCTTCTCCTGGCACCCCCATAATTCGGTGTTTGTATGCTTGAAGTTGTCCCAGAGGCTCCTTCACATTTTTGGATTCTTTTTTCTTTTTTCTTGTCCAGTGGAGTTTTTTTCTGCTTCTTTGTATTTCAAATCTTTGACTTGATTCTTGCCTTCCTCTAGTCTGCTGTTAGGTCTCTGTATCATATTTTTTATTTCAGTCAGTATATGTTTAATTTCTAGTTGGTCCTTTTTTATCTCCTCTTGGATCTTGCTAAATTTATATATCTTTTCTAGGAAATTCTTGAAAAACCTTATAACCGTAGTTTTTATAACTCTATATTCAGTCATTTGTTTTCTTCCATTTCTTTCATTTGTGATCTGTTCCTTTGTCTCCACA